>JAQJVL010000473.1:589951-690320 GCA_035578905.1 Stictocephala bisonia | reverse complement strand
GTAAAGACTTTGAGGTAAACAGTTGTTATGTGTGAACGATCGATTTGTAAAAAAGACGATCACTGTTATTTATTTTAACTAATTTATTCATATGTATGTTTCTAATATTTGTTTTCTGTTCAACAATAAGTTATGTTTTGGAATAAAAGAGTTCAGTTTTTCAGTTCACACTAACATGTTGTGTTTTTTAAATTTTGTGACGAGGATAAGTATTTATTATTGTTTTGTTTTTAGGTAGTTGTGTTTAGTTTAACAGTTATTCTTTTGTTTTAAACTCCTGCTAACCACAGGGAGAAATATTATTTACATAGTTCATGATATAGTGCTAGAACGGAACTTTTACAATCATCAGTACATCTTACACCTGCAGGAAAGTTTCCTTGTTGAGTCCTGCCAATTATTAGGTCAACAAGGTGGCGCCCTAATCCCTAGCTACTATTGATGAAATTGGAAACATTTATTTGGGTGATAGCTACTAAAAACTTTTCCCTTATACTTGGCCTGTCTCTTAGAAGAATCCCACCCCTTCTCCCTGAGCTAGCAAAGTTTTATGCGGACAGGCGTGACAGCGTGTGCGGTGTGTGTGTGTGTGTGTGTGTGTGTGTGTGTGTGTGTGTGTGTGTGTGTGTGTGTGTGTGTGTGTGTGTGTGTGTGTGTGTGTGTGTGTGTGTGTGTGTGTTTTGCGTGTGCGTGTGTGTGTGTGTGTGTGTGTGTGTGTGTGTGTGTGTGTGTGTGTGTGTGTGTGTGTGTGTTTTTTTTTTTGCGTGTGTGCGTGTGCGCGTGTGCGCGTGTGCGCGTGTGCGCGTGTGCGCGTGCGCGCGTGCGTGCGTGCGTGTGTACGTGCGTGCGTGTGTGCGTGTGTGCGTGTGTGCGTGTGCGTGTGTGTGTGTGCGTGTGTGTGTGCGTGTGCGCGTGTGTGCTGTAGCCTTATTAAAGCTACTATTTATTTTTGATATGTTGAACAACTTAAATGAGAGATTAAAATAAAAATTCTTCAAGGATAAAAATGTTTCTTTTTATAAATAACTTCAACAAATTTAACTGGTTTCTTCTTAAAATAATAATAAAAAAACGAAAATAAAAATCTCTTCTTTTATTGACTCAATGGAACATAAATAAATTAAAACAACTCTTCCAAAATAATAAATTAAATTGCTGAGAGAATGTCAATATATTTTAAAGAGATTGATGAGAAGTTACTATAAACATCTGTAGTTTAAACCATAATTCAGCAGCAGGACCTGATAAAATAAGGCCTAAGGATCTAAAATCTAATATTTTCCATTAGTTTTTAGTTAGTACAAGTACTGATACTTATACATTTAGTGAAAAGGATTTTCCAGAAAATTTAAAAGTAACTTAATTAAGGACTATTTAAAAAAATGGGAATAAAAAATTGCTACACACCGATTTGCTCTATATCAGCAATAACCAAGAAAATAGAACATTATATTAATGACGAATTGAATATTTACACAATATATAATAATATAATCAATAAAACACAATATGGTTTCATTAAAAATAAATCAACAGTAGACCTTGTAGAAAATCTAACCTCTGATTAAAATCATTCATTAATGATAATATTTATATCTTCTATAACATTCTTAAAATAGTTTTTTAATTCATCTGTAATATTTCTAAGACCTTTTTCACAATTTATTTTAATGTTATTTCTAATTGTATCTATTATTGAGGGTCTCTGCTTTTTATTTAAACATTGGTTTATTACATTCCATGTCTTTTTAGAATCATTGGAGTTCTCTACAATCAATTTACAATAATATTCTCTTTTTGCCTTCCTTAGACTGTTTGTAACTGGATTCCGTATCCTTTTAAATGTGTCTTTTAATTTCACATTATACCTGTCTTTTTTAACATCTTAACAGGGTGTCTCGGAGCTCTCTGGAACTCTTCAGCAAAATTTGTTCCTTAGGTCAAGACTAACATATTTCATAGTATAACCAAGGATCTACGGTGACTAGTTTACTGTCTGTCTGTCTACGTGTGTTTTTTACAAATTACTTTATAACTCAAGAACTATTTGAGATAGAAACTTCAAATTTAGTGTCCATGTGTAACATAATAGTTAAAATAAGGGAATAAAATTTGATTGCTGTAACTTTATTCATTTGAAAATAGTGGCCTTTTAAATTCTTTAATATCAAATTTCACGAAATCCCTTATAGCTATATAAAAATTAAAAGTTAGGTAAACATTTTTATAATTGTTAATTTCTTATAGGTTATATTATTTAAACTCTGAAGATGGCCGTAGAGCCGAAACCGGTCATGTATTATTATAAAAAATAAATAAAGGGTACTTAATTAATTAATAGTTATTATTCAATTTATTACACTAGTAGCCCTAACTCGTGAACCAACTTATACAATAATTATATTATTTTCATTTTTCAATATATTCAATGATATAGGTCATCTAATTGTTTTTAAATTCATTTGTATTTAGACTAGGTGGCCTATAACAAGTAATGATTATAAAATTCTCATTAGTGATTTTTATACTTAATATCAACAATTCAGCAGAACCAAAGTGCATCTCAATATCTAAAGAGTTAACTATGATTTGTTCTCTCTAAAAGAGCATTATCCCTTCACCCATAACACTTTGTTGACAACTGAATACAGAATGAAAAACAGTGATACTACGCATATAAAATTGGGATTCTTCTTCATGGATAATCATCTCAATTATTTAGTTAGTTAGTTAGTTAGTTAATATGGGGATATGCAGTTGGTCCAGCCAACCCTTGCAACGAAGCCTGAGGCTTTTTGTGCCAATCCCGGTGCCTAATCGTCGTAAAGCTGGCAGTCCTTGACCAGGTCAAGGAGCTTCTTCACTAGATTAGTAATTTCCGACTGTCCCAGAGGTAAGCCTTCAAAAAGTGCTCTTCTCCTGGCACCAAGGGCCTCACACTCCAGGACAATGTGTTCTGCCGACTCTTCGTCCTCCCCACAGAGGCGACAGATGGGATCCTCCATAAAGAGTCCCACTGTTCTTAGATGCCTCCGGAATTCGCCGTGACCGGTGATGAGTCCCCCCACCAGCTTAACATGCGATTTACTCAACCCAAGAAGTGACTTTGTTAACTTCTGGGAGGGATTCCTGACAAGAACTTTGCCGAATCTTTGCCCTGGGAACCGCCGCCATCTTTCCAGATGTCTGGCGCTGACCCAGTTTTTGATTGCTGTTTTGACAGCTGCAGTCGAAACGCCGCAGGCCGGCTCAGGACCAATGAAGGGCTTGAGAGCACCCTCCCTAGCCAAGGCATCGGCCTGCTCGTTGCCTTCTAATCCCCTATGTCCTGGGATCCATTCCAGCAAGACCTGATTTCTTGAACCCAGGATGCTGAGGGACTCCACACATTCCCAGACTAGACCAGACGAAACCTTCCAGGAGTCAAGAGCCCCTAAGGCCGCCTGACTGTCTGAGAGGATGTGGATATGTTTCCCGCAAACCCCTCTCTCGACCGCCTGGGCGGCGGCACATTGAAGGATTGCGGCGACTTCAGCTTGGAAAACGGTGCCATACGCTCCCAGGCTCACGCTAGCGTTGGTCCTAGGGTCGCCAGTATAGACCCCAAATCCAGCTTTGTTGCCCATTCTTGACCCGTCTGTGAACCATACAATTCGGTCGTGAGAAGAAACCGGGCTACTAACACCGTCCCAGTACTCCCTCGACCTGAAATCCACAGTATAGGGTCTGGTGAAAAGGAGCTTAGTCCCAATGAAGTCAGACTTCATTGAGAGTACCTCATCGTTTACTAGATTGGCCACTGAGGAGTGACCTGTACAGGACCCCCTCCAGTGGCCAGTTAGTTGAAGCCTGTGAGCCGCGGCCCGAGCCTCCCCAATAATGAAGAGATCAAGGGGCGGCAGGCTAAGAAGAACCTCCAGTGCAATAGAAGGGGTCGACCTAAAGGCCCCTGTCATGCACATGCAGGCAAGTCTTTGTAGGCTAGAAAGCCTACCCCGGACAGTTACCTGATTGACCTTAGGCCACCAGATCAAAGCCCCGTAAGTAATTTGTGGTCTGATGACCGCTGTGTAAAGCCAGTGGCAGACATGGGGTAACAAGCCCTCCATGTGGAGCCCACGCAGCGCCTAGTGGTCATGAAGGACCATTTAGCTCTGCGGATGACTTTATCAAGGTGCAAGTTCCATGTCAGTTTCTGATCAAGGATTACTCCCAGATACTTAACCGACGATGAAACAGGCAGAGACACTCCACCAAGGGCCAGGCCTCTGAAGGAGCCCTGAACCCTTTTCCTGGTGAAGGGGACAATTACTGTCTTGGAAGGGTTTATTGCAAGCCCTTCTCGTACACACCAGGAGTTCACTGCTTCCAGACTATCGTTCATGATGTCCGTAACAGTGCCCTGGTACTTGCCACGGACCAGTAGGACAAGATCGTCCGCATAGCCCTGTATGAAAATACCCTTTTCCGTGAGGCTGACTAGGAGATCATCCACCACCAGGTCCCACAGGAGGGGTGATAGGACAACCCCCTGCGGGCATCCTCGGCTCACAGAAATCTCCACCACCTCACTTAGAAGGGTTGATTGAATTCTTCTGCCCCGTAACATGTGGTCGACCCACCTACAAATGGTGGGCTCTACACCACGTTGTCCCAGCGCGCGAATAATTGACTGATATGAGGTGTTGTTGAATGCCCCCTCAATATCCAAAAAGGCTCCTAGAGCAATTTCTTTGTTCTCCAGGGAATGTTCAAGGTGACTGACCAAACAATGGAGGGCAGACTCACAAGACTTCCCCGGGAGATACGCATGTTGATTTCGATGTAAAGGGGAGTCTTTAAGCGCCCCTTCTCGAATGTGGAATTCTACGAGTCTCTCCATGGTCTTCACCAGAAACGAGGAAAGACTAATTGGCTTAAAGGATTTGGCGTTCGTGTAGTCGCCACGACCCCGCTTAGCAATAAAAACTACTTTGATAACCCTCCAGGACTGAGGAATATACCCGAAGGCAAGACTCGCCCTGAAGATTTCGCAAAGTAGAAAGTGGAGGTTCGGTGGGCCCTTCTGCAACAATGCAGGAAAGACGCCATCGCCTCCTGGGGATTTAAATGGGCTGAACTTGTCGATGGCCCATTTAACTTTGGAAACGGTGACTATACGTCTAGCTTGCCTCCAGTCCTCTCGAGTTGCCCTAGGTGTAGAGCTAATCTCTCGAGGGCCAGAGGCTTCCAGAGCATCGTCAACGAGTTTCCCTGGGAAATGACACTCCAGAAGGAGCTTGAGCGTTTCGCCAGGTAAAGTTGTCAATTCCCCTGAGCTGGTTCTAAGACTGCCCATGGGGTTGATAGGTTCGCTAGCCAAGATTTTCTGGATTCTGGCTGCCTCTTTGATGGAGTCAATGCCCCTATAAAAGGTTTGCCATGAAGCCTTCTTGGCATCACGAATGGATGAATTGTAGTCGTTAAGAGCTAAACTATACTCTTCGCGACAATTGGCCACCTTAGAGCGATTAAAAAGCATTCTTACGCGCCTTTTCTTAGCTTCCAGGGATTTTGACCACCACCCAATTTTTGATCTAGGCGGTGTGTTTGAAATTGGACAGTTGTCGTGGAAACTTTCAAGGATCGCATCCTGTAAACAGGATGCCGCCTGCTCCAGTTCCACGACATACCTTATACGTACTCTACCCCCCCCCCCCCCGGACCCAAGCCCGCAATAGCCGAAAGTTCCGCAGCATAGGACTCCCAGTCCGTCCGCCTAGGATTTCGGTGAGGAGAGGAAAAGGCTGACATTTTAGCTTTGATATCAAAACGAATGTACAGATGATCAGAAAGAGAAGGTTCGTCAGAGACCCGCCAGTAGTCAATTAGGCCTAGAGTGACCGCATTGCAAAGGGTCAGGTATATGACTTCGGCTCTAACCCTATTCCTAAACGTGGGTTCATTGCCCCGATTTAGAATGAATAGATCGTTAGCAACAATGAAGTTTAATAGGTACTCACCCCTCCTGTTGGAGTCGGTTGATCCCCATGCTTCATGATGGGCATTGGCGTCGCAGCTGACCAGAAGGTGCTGCCCCCTAATGGATTGTTTCTCTACCAGGGCTTCTAGTTCCCTGGAAGGGGGTGGATCCTGAGCATCATAGGGAAGGTACACAGAGCTAACAGTGAACTCCCCATGCCCTTCCTCAGTGCTCAGTGTCATTCTCACCGTCGTGATGTCCCTGGAACAGAAATCAAACAGGGGAAATTCTTCCATACCATTGCGTACCAAGATACATGTCCTAGCATTATTGGTGGAACAAGAGGAAATTATCTTACCTTTTGCATCGGCCAGTCCTGCGATTCTGCCCTTGTGTAACCAAGGTTCTTGAATCAGGGCCAGGTCGATGTTATGTGCAGTCATGGACTGACAGAGGGCTGCCGAGGCAGCCCTACTGTGGTGCAGGTTGGCTTGGATCACCCTTGGCATTGTCCCTAGCCAGTACGACCACCGAGACCTGCCAGAGCCCCAACCTCAACTTATTGCTCTTGGCCTTAATGGCTGAGAGAACATGATCATCCACCAGGCAGACGAAGGTCTTTGCTCCTTCCGGATCGGCCTTTCGACTGATGATGGTCCATTCTCTCACATTTAGTTCCTTGTTTTGTTCTTCTACTAGCTTCAGGATTCTGGACTCGTCCATCTTTCCGAGCTGCTTAGGCGTCTTGAACAGCACCTTGGAAGCCCGTAGGATGTCCTTTCGGTCACCGATCCTGAACTGGGCCCCCTCCCACAATTTGAGAGAGGGGACAGTTGTAGCGATCCATGTTTTTGTCTCCTCGTTTTTGGCGGAGACAATAAGAGCACCCCTCTCCATGTAGGAGTTGGTGAACAACTTATACAATAATTATATTCTTTTCATTTTTCAATATACTCAATGATAATTGACCACCGTACGTGTATAGGTGGGCTGGTGGGTCAATACCACCGTACCTGTATGGGTAGATGTGTGGGTCAATACTACCGTACGTGTACGGGTGGGCGGGTGGGTCAATACCACCGTACCTGTCCGTGTATGGGTGGGTCAATACCACTGTGCATGTATTTAATACCGCTGAACGTATTTGGATGGGCGTGTGGGTCATTACCACTGTGCGTGTATGGGTAGCCGGGTGTGTCAATACCACTGTGCGTGTATGGGTGGACGGGTAGGTCAATACCACTGTACGTGTATGGGTGGGCGGGTGGGTCAATACCACTGTACGTGTATGGGTGGGCGGGTGGGGCATCTAATTGTTATATAATTATTATATGATAATAGGTCATCTAATTGTTTATTAAATTCATTTGTATTTAGACTAGGTGGCCTATAACAAGTAATGATTATAAAATTCTCATTAGTGATTTTTATACTCAATATCAACAATTCAGCAGAACCAAAGTGCATCTCAATATCTAAAGAGTTAACTATGATTTGTTCTCTCTAAAAGAGCATTATCCCTTCACCCATAACACTTTGTTGACAACTGAATACAGAATGAAAACCAGTGATACTACGCATATAAAATTGGGATTCTTCTTCATGGATATTCATCTCAATTAACTATTACATCAATGAACTTGAGGGTATTTTCTATATTAACTAAAATTAAATTCCAATGTTTTCTAAATAGTGTTTTAAATCTTTTGTGAATTCCTCTGGTCTGAGGAAGGTGAGCGTGGTTCACCGAAATTGACCACCATAATACTTGTACATATTTTGTACTTGTATTGTAATATACTTGAGCATTTTGTGCTTATATAATATATTTTGTACTTGTAATAAATTTGTGTAGTATGATGTTGAATTGTACTGTGAATGTATACTATTGTAAGAGTTTTAAATTAATATTTGGAAAACTAAGTAATAAGTAAAAAATGAGAAACATTTTTAGGAATAGTATTTAGGAATATATTTAACTTTAAAGAAGTATTATTTGTATATTTAAAGTAGCCTGTGTATATATTTGGTAGGACATAAAAATAGTAATAAAATAAGTACGAACTATGTTTGAATAAATATGAATTGAGTTTGATTTTATATTGTTACAAAATATCATGACGATGTTTGAACTTAACATTTTACTTGTATGTCCTAAAACTAGATAACTGTAAGCTGTCAACCGAGCCAAAAATCCATACCACTGAACGAGTACGGATTGGTAAGTGGATCGATAGAACTGAACGTGCGTGTTTAATACTACAGTTTGAATATGGATGGGCGGGTGGTACATGTATATGGCGGGTGGTACATGTATTAGGCGGGTGGTACATGCATGTGACGGGTGATACATGTATGTGGTAGGTGGTACATGTATTAGGCAGGTGGTACATGTATGTAACTGGTAGTACATGTATGTGGCGGGTGGTACATGTAAGTGGCGGGTGGTACATGTATGTGACTGGTAGTACATGTTTGTGGCGGGTGGTACATGTTTGTGGCGGGTGGTACATGTATGTGACTGGTAGTACATGTATATGGCGGGTGGTAGATGTATGTGACTGGTAGTACATTTATGTGGCGGGTGGTAGATGTATGTGACTGGTAGTACATTTATGTGGCGGGTGGTACATGTATGTGGCGGCTGGTACATGTATGTGATGGGTGGTACATGTATGAGGCGGGTGGTACATGTATGTGGCGGGTGGTACATGTATGTCATGGGTGGTACAAGTATGTGGTGGGTGGTACATGTATGTGACTGGTAGTACATGTATGTGGTGGGTGGTACATGTATGTGGCGGATGGTACATGTATGTGACTGGTAGTACATGTATGTGGCGGGTGGTACATGTATGTGACTGGTAGTACATGCGTGTGGAGGGTGGTACATGTATGTGACTGGTAGTACATGTATGTGGCGGGTGGTACATGTATGTGACTGGTAGTACATGTATGTGGCGGGTAGTACATGTAGATGTGACTGGTAGTACATGTATGTGGCAGGTGGTACATGTATGTGACTGGTAGTACATGTATGTGATTGGTAGTACATGTATCTGGCGGGTGGTACATGTATGTGGTGGCTGGTACATGTATGTGACTGGTAGTACATGTATGTGGCGGGTTGTACATGTATGTGACTGGTAGTACATGTATGTGGTGGGTGGTAGATGTATGTGACTGGTAGTACATTTATGTGGCGGGTGGTAGATGTATGTGACTGGTAGTACATTTATGTGGCGGGTGGTACATGTATGTGGCGGCTGGTACATGTATGTGATGGGTGGTACATGTATGAGGCGGGTGGTACATGTAAGTGGCGGGTGGTACATGTATGTGACTGGTAGTACATGTTTGTGGCGGGTGGTACATGTTTGTGGCGGGTGGTACATGTATGTGACTGGTAGTACATGTATATGGCGGGTGGTAGATGTATGTGACTGGTAGTACATTTATGTGGCGGGTGGTAGATGTATGTGACTGGTAGTACATTTATGTGGCGGGTGGTACATGTATGTGGCGGCTGGTACATGTATGTGATGGGTGGTACATGTATGAGGCGGGTGGTACATGTATGTGGCGGGTGGTACATGTATGTCATGGGTGGTACAAGTATGTGGTGGGTGGTACATGTATGTGACTGGTAGTACATGTATGTGGTGGGTGGTACATGTATGTGGCGGATGGTACATGTATGTGACTGGTAGTACATGTAAGTGGCGGGTGGTACATGTATGTGACTGGTAGTACATGCGTGTGGAGGGTGGTACATGTATGTGACTGGTAGTACATGTATGTGGCGGGTGGTACATGTATGTGACTGGTAGTACATGTATGTGGCGGGTAGTACATGTAGATGTGACTGGTAGTACATGTATGTGGCAGGTGGTACATGTATGTGACTGGTAGTACATGTATGTGATTGGTAGTACATGTATCTGGCGGGTGGTACATGTATGTGGTGGCTGGTACATGTATGTGACTGGTAGTACATGTATGTGGCGGGTTGTACATGTATGTGACTGGTAGTACATGTATGTGGTGGGTGGTACATGTATGTGATTGGTAGTAAATGTATCTGGCGGGTGGTATATGTATGTGACTGGTAGTACATGTATGTGGCGAGTGGTACATGTATGTGGCGGCTGGTACATGTATGTGACTGGTAGTACATATATGTGACTGGTAGTACATGTATGTGGCGGGTGGTACATATATGTGACTGGTAGTACATGTATGTGGTGGGTGGTATATGTATGTGGCGGGTGGTACATGTATGTGACTGGTAGTATATGTATGTGGCGGGTGGTATATGTATGTGGTGGGTGGTACATGTATGTGGCGGGTGGTACATATATGTGACTGGTAGTACATGTATGTGGTGGGTGGTATATGTATGTGGCGGGTGGTACATTATGTGACTGGTAGTACATGTTTGTGGCGGGTGGTATATGTATGTGGTGGGTGGTACATGTATGTGGCGGGTGGTATATGTATGTGGCGGGTGGTACATGTATGTGGCGGGTGGTATATGTATGTGGTACTGTACGTGTATGGGAGGGTGGGAGGGCCAGTACCATTGTACGAATATTGGTGGGTGGGGGGGCCAGTACCACTGTACGTGTATGGGAGAGTGGGTGGGCGAGTACCACTTTACGTGTATGGGAGGGTGGGTGGGTTATTACATGGATGGTTAGGTAAGTGTTTCAGGGCTATTGTGCGTGTTAATAATTGTATTTCACGGGATGACTATGTGTTGGTATCATAATCTTAATTTCTTAAACAAAACATGAAGAATGGCCACAGTGTTCTCATTATACTTAACTTATTATGTGGTGGAAAACATACAGGGAATATCTTATTGAAAATGCTTGAAATAAATGTTAAATTAGTTAATTCCACATAATATATGTAAACTACACGCCTGGGACCAGCTCCTTCAACAATAAATATCCAACTTATTAAATTTTATTTCGATATTATAATTGTATGGATTAAATTTGAATTTGAGGATGAAAATTGTTCGGGCATTGAACTTTAACGTGAGGACATTAACCCACTCCACAGTTAAAAAATTTAATAATTAAATAATAACCATTACCTCATTCTGTACTAATAAAATTCTTGTATTGTAAGGTTGATTATAAGTGTTCTGAACTACTCGGGTTAAGGCACCTTAGGCCCTTGTAATTATAAGTGTGCTGAACTACTCGGGTTATGGCACCTTAGGCCCTTGTAATTAGTTTGGCACTTTGCATTACAAATTGTCCAAAACTGAATTTACCTTAATGTAATTGAGGACGATTTGGATAGGGAATAAGCTTTAACATGATTTGGAGATTTAAGTCGTCGAAGGGGCCTTTACTGATAATTCTGTAGTAAGGATGTGGCTATTCAACTATTTAGTATCACGTAATTTAATCTATATTGAACGAAAAAAATAATACAGATCGACAGTGGTATTATAAGTTGACTTGAACAGCTGATAATAATAAAAGTGCTACCAACATAAATTTAACAGTGACAAATAGTAACAAATTTGTTTCAATTTATGTGTTAAACCGTGAAAAAGAATAGCTAAGCATGCATTTTCCAAATGTATGTTGTAATGTTTCAGATTAGGTAATTTTTTTATAAATATTAAAAAAGTTGTAATCTAAATGGTAAGCTCCACAAAGAATCTGAACATTTTGAGCTCTCTTATCAACGTTATTAAGCAAAATATCGAAATACTGCCTGGAATAAAAAAAGTTTTAAAATTAATATTTCTATCTGAAATAATCATAAAATACAGGATTTTCTATAAGAAAACCTAAGTTGACCACCATATTATAGAATGGTGGCCGATTAAAAAAACTTAAAATATGAATTTTTAATCGTTTCTAAAAACGAAGTAAGGTTCCCAATTTTAAGTTTTTTGTCTCATTTGTGGTTTCCAAGATCACAATGGTGGCACATTTAAAAAAGACACCCTTTATATCATTAATATTGAAATTGAAAGTAGGTCAAGAACTCACAATAGACTACACTTGAACATAAAATATATCCTAACGTCAGCACTTTAATGACATAGTTTATGTCAGTAAATGACAGTGAAATAATATCTGTTTGAAGTTGTTGGTATTTTGGGAAAGTTTATAGCATTCATGTATAGTAAATGTATATTTAAAATATACAAAAACAATAAATTATTGATATAAAATTACGTTGAAAGCACATCATGATGGTTTACATTAATGGTGAAATTGAATATTTCATATTTTCTTAGGAAACAACTAATATATCCTGTTTACTTATATCTAAATATCTGTATTTGTATTATGTGTACTGCATAGTATATTAAATTTACATTGCCGATGTTTTGCAACATAGTTGTTACATAGTTAAATTATTTTACAATACATCACATCACATTACGCAGTCATTAAAAAAAGTATAACATTGACATTTAACTTGGTATCTCTGAAAAAGATCTACACTCCTTTATAACACAGATCTTTGACAAGCTCAGAACATCTACTTGTCAATAATAAAATCAGTATTCCAACCAGTACGCTGTATCAACGTACAACGAGAACTTTAACTGCATGTTATTTTGCACACCACACAGATATACAAAAACGGGTATCAAGTTTGTTTCATATGGCTCGGTAAAATAAATCTCAATTTCTTAGTTTTAAATATCTTTTACTCAGTATTTTCGTTACGAAGCATATCCTCAGATAAATTCTTCTTTAACAATCTTTAATTGACTTATATTTGACTTTATATTTATTTAGTATAGGCATATTTGAAAATATTGTCTTTCATATTTGACAGTGAATAGGTATTTTAATGAAATGAATATTGTATTGGTAATAGGAAATAGGGATTGAAATACCCATACTATCTTACCGATTAAGTCTATTTATTGTTTAGATTAAAAAAGGGCATTTTTTCAATATACAATGAAATATACTTGTTACTTCAGGAAATATCGATAGTTGTTAATTTAACTTCTTTTATTGGTCTTTAGGAGTTTTTAACAAATCATCAGCAACAATGCGTGATAGTACTAATAGAATTTACAATATTTGTTCATTTAGACTGTCATCCAAAGGTAGATTGGCTTTGATTCAGTCCATGTTAAGGGTCACATTAATGGCTGTCCCGATACTGAAGATAGCTGTTGTACTTTCTGCATCATCGTTGTATATGGATGACAGCTTGGAACTGGCCACTCCTGCCAAATAATGTAGCCCCTGGCGGATCACGGTAATTCCATCTCCTCCATTTCCTATAGTAATAGGGGAAACTGGAAAAAAGTCGTGTATGAAAAATAACACAATAAAACTGTATTTCATGGATTTTATAGAATTCCTTTATATTTTAAAGATGTGTGGTACTATTTACATAGTAAATAAGGAAAATTGTTAAACCCAATGTGAACTATATAGTGTTTTTATTAATACCCAAAGTGTGGATATGAGGGCTGTGTATAACATACAATTTGTAAACATAATACCGTCAAACATTGACTTTGAAAATTGGAATACGTTGTTATTAGTTATTAAATGCTGCAATACATAAAAAAAAAAAAAAAAAAAAAACATTAAACCCTTGGAATTGCAGTGAGATAGACATTCTGAATGGTTTCACACTTGTTTTCATAAAATAATTTTAAATAAATCAACATTAATTAGTTCTTTTATAATACAAGTGTTTAATAGTTAACTTATATTTTAGCATTATATACTATTTATAAGCTTCTATATTTACATGATACATACATGTCCCGTTTCCAATGCAGAAACTATCAGTAGTAAGGCGGAAGAATGACGTATAATGTTTAGTCTGAAATGTAGCAATAAGCTTCTACATTTACATGATACATACCTGTCCCGTTTCCAATGCAGAAACTATCAGTAGTAAGGCGGAAGAATGTCGTATTATCTTTAGTCTGAAATGTAGCAAGGCATTCACTGAAGCTCATTATTGATGCACTGGAGTACTGGAGACTGTCAGGCTTGGGGTAACAAGAAGGACCAAAGCAGTCATTTGTAATTCCAAACTCTGCAATCTAAATTAAACAAATCACACATTAGTTCAAATATATATTATTTTACTATTGTCCAATAACCTGATTTTATTTGACTGCTAACTTAAGGCACACAAACATAAGATTTTGAAATAATTAAAAAGAAAGGTTTCTTATTGAAGTAGGAAATTGCTCAAACGCAATTCGAAAGCGGATCTTAATATGTAAAATCCAAAAACGATGTACTCACTCGTCATACAATCTCTGGATCCACTGACAATATTTTGATTAAATTTGGAGGGAGGTTAGAGTTCTATCATAGAGACCCACTAAGAATGGACTTCTCGAAATTCCATTCCTAATAGATAGAGATAGCCCCTGAATTTTTACTTTTTCCTGTAAGAGTAACTTTGGCATTATTTCAATTTCATAATTAAATTCAAACAACTGATACAAAAACATGACATAAAGCTTGGCTTATTTGGGTTTCACTGAGAAATGTTTAGGTAATTTAGACTAACTCTGACATGATAGCACTACTTTGTATCCCCCTAAGGTATACAAGTATTATAATCCCCCTAAAGTATACAGATTATATAATATTATTATCCTGGAACATGGCAGAGGGCTGAGCTTTTATATTGTTTTAATGATTTAGAGAGAACCACGTAAGAGAGGGTAAGCAGGCGCAGAGATCCACCCTGTAGCTAAAGGGTCGATTACACTAGGCGAGTTTGCACGCTACAAGCCGGCGAGTCGGTGAATGCGCTTGTTGTCGAGTACACACGAAACTTTCCACTCGCTCAGAAGCGAAGAAGCGTGTAGAAATCATGTGTTGATGCTTTGTCATTTTGCCATTCGTGTGCCCTACATTATCCTACATACTGCTATAAAATGAAGTAGAATGCTAGTAATATTTCGTTTTTTTTTACAAGTGTACCAACAGTTTCCAGCATTGTGGAACATTAAACATACAGACTACACAAGCAAACCGTTGAAGGATACATTGTTTAAACAACTGATGTCTGAGCTAGAAGAAAATCGGTTTTTAGGGCAAATGGATGAAAAGAAGCTTAAGTTAAAAATAAAGTCCCTTAAAGATATCTACAGAGTGGAATTAAGCAAAATTGAGAAAAGCAAAAAGAGTGGCTGGGAACAGATGATGTTTATGTACCTAAGCTAACCTGGTTCCACGATGCAAGTTTTTTGAGTGAGGTTTTGGCAACAAGAGGCAGTACATCAAATATGGTAAGTAAATTTATTCACTCGTTAATATAATACATGACATAATCATTCAATGTTAGTGGCGTAGAGAGGAAAGGGGGGGGGGGTTATAAGGTAGAAACATAACTGTTAAAAATTAAAATAATCAAACAAATATAATAACTGTTATCTACGAAACTGATCTATCTTCTTAAATACGTTGTTTACGGCTTTTGTAGTCCAACTTTCTCCCATTGCCAGGGTACAGTATGAACTTCCGTAAAGTATTTCATGAACTGTTTTCTGATCTCTATAGCAAGTTTGCTTGGATTGTTGCTTCCTAGTCTGGTCACTGGTTGTAGGATGTTGATATTCATCCTCCATTGACCAGGTGTTACATCTCCTGTGTTCAAATCTTCTCTGTTCAATGCTTGTTGTGACATATAGTTGCCTGGGGAAGTCTTTCGCAGCCAGTTATGTAAACTGCAAGTAGCAAAAACAACTCTGTCGATGGTGTCGGGTTTAAGCTCAATTGCTCTTAAGAACACTCGAAATCGCCAAGCAAGTATGCCAAAAGCACTCTCTGAAACTCGCCTGGCACGGGATATGCGATAGTTAAATATTTTTTCTTCATCACTGAGTCCATGCTTACTGAAAGGTTTCATAAGATCGGGTCGTAGAAGGAAAGCGTCGTCCGCGATGACAACAGAGTTCTCAGGAAACTCAATAGTTTTATTTTCCATTGTAATATTCAAATTACTATCTCTAAATACTGCACCGTCATTTGCTCTGCCATTTCCTCCTACGTCAACGTAAGTAAAGCAATAATCTGCATCCACCATAGCAAGTAGTATGATACTGTAGGTTTTCTTAAAGTTGTAGTATTCTGAACCAGAACAAGGAGGTCTCTTGATGACAACGTGTTTACCATCAATCTCCTCACAGCATCTAGGAAAATTCCAGCGCTGGAGGAATAAAGTTTCAATTTGTTTCCAATCTTCACATGTTTTTGGCATCTGAAATGCAAATATATATATATATTTAAATATTTTTATTTATCTGAAGACCATCAAACGAAAACATAAGATGGTTTTGGGCCTAGATCTTACCATGAAAGTGATGTTAATTTTCCCCTTTTTCCAGGACCCAAACCAGAGTCTTTATTCTGACCAAGATGAACAGGAAAACAACGCCATTGATCCTGATGACTCTGGCACTGGGGAAAATCACACTGATCAAATAAACAAGGCTCACTTCTCTAGAATTATGAAACCACCTGAGCCACCGAAAAAGAGGTATAATTTGTAGACAATCCAGTTGACAAAGAGATATCCCAGGCAATCCAAACATTTGACGACATTGCAAACCAAACTACTGTGGAGAAGCCATATGACCTGTTTGGCAAATACGTAGCAGCTGAACTGTGGCAGTCACCTAAATGGACAGCCATCTTACCTCAGCAGGATATACAAAACTGCATTACTCGTTATAAGTTGAACGTATGTGATGATGAGTCAATTCAACAAGAAGCTGACAACTGCGCTGAACTCCAGTCTCCTCAGTCAATGATCTGTTGGTTCCTCAAATGACGAAGATGACATACTGAAAGCAGCATTGATTAATACGTTTTCAAACATTTCTTAATACTATACTTGTATTGATATTAAATGATATTAAATAAAGTAGGCCAACAATTATTCAGCCTTGACAGGTTTTTATTTTTTTGCTAAAAACAATATTAAACCATTAACACATCTCCAGAAAACAATAATAATTATTGTTTTTGCCAAAAAATAATTTCGAACCATAAAAATAATTTTGAACACTGTTCAGTAATAGGGAGGGTTGGGTTTTTTACAAAACCGATTCAATTTATATGCAGTTAAAAGTTTCATGAAACTAAAATATTTACACTTACCTCAATAAGAAGAACGCAACAAATAGCCGTAAGTACATAGAGTATGAACTTTGATATTGTTGCTTCTGGAACTCGAAACAGGTACTGCAGTCTTAAACGTATCACCAGTCACTAAATAACGCAATGTTATTTCTAATTTAGTGATTACTGGGATTGCCATCCTCATTCTCGTGTCCTGTTTTGACAACATTCCGTCTACCATTTCTAGTAGCTCATCAAACTTGTCACCTGTAATTCTTATTATATTTCTATAAGCAGCAGGATCTTCGTTCCTCAACTCTTTCAGTTAAGTATTTCATGCACCATAATCACTACGTCTTTGTACCCACGGTTTCACCCACACTTTCCTCTTTTCCCGATTAGCGTTTTTTCGTTTAATTAACTCGTTTTTAATCACTTTTGATACAACTAAAACACCCGCTAGAATCAATTCCTCCGACATTCTAGAAGAGAAATACTCGCCTGTGCACAAGCTACTGTGAGTACACTTGGCAATTTTACAAGCTAGCTCGCTCAAAAGCCGGTCAGTGGCGTGTAAAGTCACCGGCGAAGTCAACTTTTTCCACTTTTTTAAAAGCAGCTTTTGAGCGAATGCGTCGAGTACTCTGGGCTAGTTTACGAGCTGCGTGTGAAAAATCCGGCTTGTAGCGTGCAAACTCGCCTAGTGTAATCGACCCTTAAGCAAGAGCTGTTAGCTAGTTTCTTTATAATGTGGAAGTAGTTTAATTCAATATTTGTATTGGTAGGATGTTAATTAAGTGTGTCTCATCAATCAGATAACACATTATGTAGTGTTAAGATAATCTTATTTCAAATGTTCAGTAACATATCTCATCCAAATACCCTAATATTAAACCTGATTAGTATATATTTTACTTTTTTAGGTAGTCATATACTAAATTGTAAATAATTCTAAAAATTCTCCTGTATTCCAATTAAATTATTAATTCTGTGAGGCCTTTCACCTACAATGTAGGCATCTTCAGACATAAACAAAATTATAATTTTAAAACATTTGTTAACAAAATATAATAATGTAAATATTTTAAACATATGGTAGATTTAAAAAACAATTAAATTTAAAGTGTGTTTATATAAATATGAATACAAATTATATATTAATACAGTATAGTTAAATTATACTATATAAACTGAGAATTTTGACTGGGAAGAGGTTCATTATTTACAATTAGTGTATTAGAGTTTCTCATGTAGAATGTTTCTGACGCAACTTATAATTTATTTTGTTAACTTGTTATGTAATTTTTCTAGTGCATATTTGGCCGAATATAATATAAATTTAGCGTTCAGAACAAGTCATCAAATAAAAAACCTATTGGAAAACCCAAAATCAAAAATAAACGAATAAAATAAATCTGGAATATATCAAATTTATTGTGATAAAGTGTATGTTGCCCAAACAAAAAGAAAAATGAAAACAAGATTCAAAGAGCACACAGTAAATGTTATGTATGGACAGTGTGAAAAATCAGCAATGGTTAAACATGCACTAGAAAAAGGACATAACTTTTCAAAATTTGAAGTTCTAAAACAAGTTAACAAAAATCAATTATTAGATGCGTCAGAAAAATTCTTCATGAACAAATTTAATACACTAATTGTAAATAATGAACCCCTACCCATTAAAAATTCTTAGTTGATATAGTATAATTTAATTAAAAAGTACTATGTATTCATATTTATATATACACACTTTAAATTTAATTGTTTTTTTTTTAAATCTACCATATGTTTAAAATATTTAATTATTATATTTCGTAAACAAATGTTTTAAAATTCGAATTTTTATTATGTCTGAAGATGCCTACATTGTAGGCGAAAGGCCTCACAAAATAATTAATTTTATTGGAATATATGAAAATGATTTAAATGATTTACAAATTTTAATCTTCCAATAAATAGCTCAAAGAAGAAATGTAGTGATATACTAGCTTATTAAATATTGCATAACATGTTTTTAGAGTATTCTTGAAGCTTGTATGTAAATAAAATATACTGCTACAATACTCATATAAAATATACTACAAATATAGTTTATAAAATATAATGCGGATACTTCTTTTCACACTACTACTGTACCTAATCGGAACATTATTATCTGGATGTATTAGCAGATTGGTTGAATCCTGAATTAGGCACAAAGAGGGGTGTATTTTTAAAACTGCCTGATTGTAAAGAAAAAAATGCTGAGATATGAAGTATATAGCCACTGTACAATAAGTTTAAACGTTTAGAAAAATTTAAAACATAGAATTATTCAATACGGTGTTATATTTGATTTAAAAAGTACACATTTCTACCACACACACAATATTTTCGAAATGGAAGATGACTGCCTAATGAATGTCCATACTGCATCCATCCTATGCAGATTTGCAGGAAATACTAATAACTTTTTTAATCAATAAGCAAATTTATGCTCTGTAAAAACTAAAAACTCTATCAAATATTTTTTATGTATTGGTGTAATTATTGCAGACTTCACCAACAGATATATATTTCTATGTTTATAATGTACATTTTTAATGGACTTACGTATCCAATGTCGTCCTTATGGTGAGGGTTATGGTTGTGGTTGTAGTCTAAGCAGGCCGGCATCACTGCAGGTGTCAAGGTCACCTTGCTGTTTAAGATGATCAGGCCGACGTTGTTGGCATAATTTTTGGCAGGTCCCCTGTAGAGTGGGTGCACTATAATTTTGCTTACCTTATTATAAAAAATAAATTTAAAAGTATTAGTATGTTTGTTATACATCGCGCTTACCTGTTTACTTGTAATTGTATGGACCAAATACAAAGAAACAATAGATAAATGCTCAACAGAATCATTACCATACGAAAGTTAGTCTTCAAACTTTTAAAGTATGAACAAGACTTAATTATTGTTAAATGCTACAATTAAATACTTAATGTTTCGTGTAGCAAATGTTTATCTCGATGTTTCATGCCCTTATAAATCGTTTTTCAATTATTTAGATTCTTACGTGCAGTCACTAAAGGTACTGCATTATTCTGAGTGTAAAGAACCTAAACTAAATACATGTAACCTATTTAGTATAAGGCTAATAGCTTAGCATCTGTTTTGCTTTTCAAATGGAGTTATAATTAATTATAATTTTAATTCTTGACAGTATGTATTCTTTGTGATGGTGTTCATTACTAATTTATTTTAAATAGCTACACATCACATAGTTTTTTTTTTCTTTTTAATGTTATATTTCGGCTATACAGTCTGAAGCCATTTTCAAACATATATTTATGTTGTTAAATGTTTGAAAATAGCTTCAGACTGTATAGCCGAAATATAACATTTTATAAAAAAACTATGTGATGTGTAGCTATTTAAAATAAATCAATAATTAATTATAACTAATAATATAATGTGTGATTATATTATAACTAGTATCACAATATTTTGCATACTATTACTAAAATTATTTAGTACAAGTAAACGTCACACAACACAAATTTATTACAATACAAGCACAAAATGCACAAATATATTACAATACAAGTACAAAATGCACAAATATTATGGTTATCGATATCTGTGAACCACGCTCACCTTCCTCAGACCAGTATTTTGTGAATCCCTTAAGTCTGAGGAAGGTGAGCGTGGTTCACCGAAATCGATCACCATAATATTTGTGCATTTTGTACTTGTATTGTAATATATTTGTGCATTTTGTGCTTGTATTGTAATAAATTTGTGTTGTGTGACGTTTATTTGTACTTTATATGTACCAACACGTATTATGCTAATTAACAAATTAATTATTTAGTAAATTATAACTCTTATAAATAATGTTTACTACTGCTCACTAAAAGTAAACCCACGCAAATAATGCAGTTCTCTTACTTGTTGCCTTAATTCGGAAGGTTCCGTAACATTCCACATTCGGTTTGTCTTTCCTAAAACAACTGTTAAGTTCTGGGTATCTTGCAGAGTCACAAACGGTGGATTCATTGAATTAGACGCAACACAGAAGGCAGCTGAAACATAAAATGTATATTCACATATGTTTGAATTGCGGGCTAAATAGTAAATATATGTCGAGTCATGAAGATTTGAATAGAGTTATGTTTTAAACTTTTGACCTTTGGTTTAATTTAGAGAAAATAAAATTAATTACAAACAATATATGACCAACGATAAAAAAATGTATCAAGTGACAATACATTACTACCTCAAATAACATAAGGTAGCGTCAATGTTAATTATTATAGTAACGCTAAATATACTGAGCTATAAATATTACCATTTACATTATTGCATGAATATAATTCGTTTGTAATATAATAATGTTTCATAAGGTTCTGTACTTCAGAAATACACTTTAAAAATACATACTAAATACAAAGTCAATTTTCGTTCAATGTTTTTTCAATTGATAATACAAACGATAACAACTATGACATATTGTTGGCATTTTACGCAACAGTATAGGATTAATATTCAATTCATTAATTCCTATTTAATTGTTAGAATGTTTCATAAATTACTACCATGACATTTCATAATGTTCAATAATAACGAGATATATAACAATTATACTGATTCATGATTATGAACATTATTGTCTTTTGTTAATAATGGAGATCTAAAACTGTAAATAGTTGGTTAAAAAACCTTTATCGGCCAGTATCGCAACATACTCCTAGTATACCTTTTGCCAAGTTAACTATTCTTGTTGGCTGTTTACTTTATAGCTTTACAAAAGTTGCCCTAATCCTTTCTTTGTACATATCACGCTACTTTATTGCTTAATTTTGCAGCAATTAATTAATAGGTAGCTATACACTACCAACCCTGTCACCTAGCTGTAATTTTGTAGAAATTCAATGGTTAACTCAGCAATTCACTTGGTAGCTGTCAAACTATTAACAATTGTCACCCAGCTATAATTTTGTAGAAATTCACTGGTTAACTCAGGAATTAAGTTGGCAACTATCATACTGCTAACAGTTGTAACCCAGTTATAATTTGTAGAGATTCACCAGATAACTCATAAATTCACTTAGTAGCTATCACATTACAAATACTGTCACCCAGCTATAATTTTGTAGAAATTCACTGGTTAACTCAGGAATTAAGTTGGCAACTATCATACTGCTAACAGTTGTAACCCAGTTATAATTTGTAGAGATTCACCAGATAACTCATAAATTCACTTAGTAGCTATCACATTACAAATACTGTCACCCAGCTATAATTTTTTTAATTCACTATCAAACTAATCAAATTTGCAGCCCAGCCATTTCTTTGTTAGCCATCACTATTCCCCTCAACAGTTACCATAGAACTCACCCTTAGAACTGTTTTTGAAATATTTTACAATGGTTACTTTTCATGTTGTAACATTAGTACTTGTCTCATAATATGCATGTTAGATCACTCTGGTTCCTCTTCCTCCTTCAAGTCACTTCAAACACTGTTTTGATAGTACACTCTTTGTTTTCAATCTTATTACATTACTCTACAATACTTACTTAAAGCTAATGCCCATATATTAACTAACTACCTATATTCATACACATGTAGTCCGTATCTCCCTAGGCACAAACCTGTGATGACGACATGTTGTGTGACTAAAGTCCCTCCACAGATCAGTTCCCATCCTTCATCCATCTTCTTATATATGTTTGCATGCCAGGGAAAGTCTCCTGCGGATGTGGGTTTTTTATACTCTAAATTCGACTGTGCTGGATTATTGGGTATATTTGAACGGCCACATACTAGAAAAATATACGGAATATATCACATATTTTAATGCTTATGTATATATAAATATATATATATATATTTATATATATACACGTATATATATATATATATATATATATATATAAATATATATATATATACGTGTCGTTTATCAATATATTGAATTAAAAGTATATTATGTATTTCAATAATCAAATACAACCTATAAATATGTAAATATTTCTTTAAAATTCATTCATAATATTCGACTAGTTTATTTGAAAAAAAATATATACATTTTGTTTGGCCCTGCTAAGTTTGTACTTATCAACATGGTCCTTATTATTAATGTTTTGTTCACAATATTAACGATAAATTAGTAAATACTAAACTGTAATTACATATTTGAACAAATATATCTTATAATAATGGTAATATTACTATTGATGAGTTACAATAACCTTTTATTATTTTTTTATTTCTGTGGCCTTCTGTATTCTAACAATCCTATTCCTATATGTGAAAACTACTTGTAGATATCAGCTAAACTAAACAGAGAGATATATTAGTCAACTATACTAGAGAAATAAGGCAATAACTGCTATTGTATTAATGTGTATAAATGATGACCAGTTTTTGAACCAAAGAATTTACTTTCTAATTGAATACATATTCCAATTTTCAACATTTAATCGTAATGAAAGTACAGGCTTCTTTGAATTTCTTGCCTTATTAATGATTAGTAAATGATTTGTAATTTGTAAACAGAAGACAATTTATTGTTTTATAAGATAAAAACAGGAAATGTCTGATACTATTTATAAAACTCTATTGTAATAAAAGTAACAAAAAAATGTGTTTAAAATATATGAATTAATATTTGTTTTACTCTATCGTTATTTTTTTATGTAAATTAAATATCGTAAGTTAGTCGTTGAGTAAATAAATCTAATTTATTACGAATATAAATTGAAGTTAGTTTTAAATATATCTTAACAACAAAGTTAATTTACCACAAGATAATATAAAGGTCACTTACCATAACATGAAGCCCCATCACTGCTTTGGGCTTTGTTTTCTGCCTCACAAGATTCTTTTAAACCAAGGATCCCTGAAAGTGTCAACAATATAATAATTTCTGTCATCAGTTTTATATTTCTTAAATTTTGTACTGTGGTGGCAACTAGAACTTATTTCTCATAATAGGGTACAATGGATGCATTTTAAGATGTAGTGGTGAAGGTTATAATCTAAACCCATAAATAGCGTGGATCGATACAAACTTCTACTTCATTTGGAATATGTGGTGTGCATTTTTAAAACATAAACAATAATCCAATATAAAGAGATGTATTATGAAGTAGATAAATACTTAAAATAGTATTGCAATCCTTTTTTCATATGGTTATGTAAAATTATTGGTAATCTCTCAACTGTAATCTCAACTTGTAGCTCTGACTGTATTTCTCACTTATATTTTGATATGCTTATATATTTTAAAATTATTGTCTGCCATTGCCTAAGTAGGTTTGGACTAAGGAGGGTAAGTTCCAAGGTTTGATTTCTTAATTGATCTAACTGTTGGTACTTTATTCGATGGATAATGTTTACGCACAGACCTGTGGGCTAACGGGAACTGGTGAATAATGTTTTCAGTATACGAAAGAAATATTTATTAATAAGGTATTTACTCAATGATTTATGGACATAGTTTATAACGTTCATAGCAACTAATTACAATACCTTAAGCAGTACATCAATAATATTGATTGAGATGTTTTTATAGAACAATCAAGAAGAACTCCTAATAAACATAATAAAAGAAAAACTAGAAAAAATAAATAAGCATAAGAAACAAATGATATAATCTCTCTTAGTTTAAAATGAATCCTTTATAATATTAAAACGGAATGAGGAAATGAAATAGGGAAAAGAGGTTTCATGAATGGAAGAAACTAACACAAACTTTAACCTAACAATGAAAAAAACAAAATCCAACTGCACAGCAGAAAGCTGCTAATCCTATCGACTCTAGTTGAGATTTAAACAGGTGGTCCTTAAATACGCACTGTTATTCCCGTCAAATATAAATATTTTTAGTGTTACATTGTATGTATTCAGGCAATAAGTATGGTAAGGATAAATAGGAGTAACGGACCTCTTTCAGCTAACTTACGCGTTTAGAATAAATAAATATATGGACGGTTTAAGTAGTGTTATTATCATACGCTATAACAATATGTACAACATTTCAGTGATTTTAACAAAACTTGTATAACATTTCACTTAGTGGAAGAAAGGTTACGTAAAAATATGATGGGGTGTGGTTGGTTGTAACTACCTCGTATTTTTTATTATTTGGTGATACCTTGAAAGTTTTTTATACAAATGATATGCAAATATAATGTTAATGTTTACAATAAAAATCTATACAATGTAAAAGCTAAGTTAAATTTTCTTTTTTCATGAATATGTTTTCAATAAATAAACTATTGTAATATTTATAATGTATATATTATTTACTAAGCAATTATTTTAGTATACTACTTCCTAACAAGGTTTGGTTTGTTCTTATTGCGCGATAGTTGTTGTTCTCTGGCAATACAATTATTTTTCGAACAATAAAATCGATATATTTCAGTGAGAAAGTACTTCGACTTAATGATTTTCAATTTTATTACTGAGATAAATAGCAATTCTCCTTCGAGGGCCTGACGTCGGGTATATCCGTCGTACATTATGCCGTCATAATTATCCCAGTACAGACCTCACAATGGACTTCTCTCATCACATATAGGGTCTACTAATGTCAAGGGAAGAAATTAATGAAAAATAGTTTTTAGGGCTTAGGGATAGTTTCGTAATTTAGCCTGTCGCACCCAACGTGTTTTAATCTTGCCCTATGACACTGATTCAATGTCTCTCTTTTTCACAGAAATATTATGTATCATGTTTTTTACCTATTTAGTAATCAATTATGTTTTATATGTAGTTTAGTTTTTCAAGTTTGTCTCATACAGTACTTACATGTTAGCACTGCTAAAAAATCAATCTACAACTACGCCTATTTTTTATAATTTTAAATACCCTAATTTATATCACTGGTTTACGTACACACACACGCACACACGTATATAGGGTGTCAAAAACACATGTATTTTTAGGTATAGATTGTGGGTGAAAAATAAGACATAATATCATATTTAAAAATTCCAGATCACCTCCAGTACCTGTACAGCCACCATTTTGTATTTTTAACAAATTGTTTTTTATTTTTAAAACTATTTAACCTATAGAGTTAAAATGTAACATACACATTAACTCTAAACACATTTGCTTACTGAAATTAAAAAATCAAAAATATTTTATGATTATTTTCAAAATGGTGGTACTTTGAAATGTTTGATCCTTAATAACTTTTGAAAAGTAAGGAATACAAAAAAATTACAAGAATACCTTTTTTTGTAAATTGAATTTTCAATTTAAAAATAAAGTTGAATGAAACCGGATAACAAACAATTGAGATTTGAGTATTTTTGTATTTAGTCATTTACGCGTCAATGTAAATTAGTCATGGTCTCGTGCCGCACGAGTCAACCACAACAATACATCTGCGATCTATTCTGATTATTTTCATCA
Organism: Stictocephala bisonia; assembly: GCA_035578905.1. NCBI lineage: Eukaryota > Metazoa > Arthropoda > Insecta > Hemiptera > Membracidae > Stictocephala > Stictocephala bisonia. The sequence continues at coordinate 663,854 of JAQJVL010000473.1, read as the reverse complement.
AAAACATTACAATAAAGTGATTTGTGATGTTATTATAATGAAAATGCCCCTAGCAGGCAACGGGAAAACATTTGCATATGATTTTCGTTGTTATTAAATTTCAACCTTAAGTAGTGCACTAAAAACTAGAACTGTTGTAAATTCTAGGTTGGTAGAATTGTTGAAGGTGTTGGAATTATTAATGAAGGAAATTAATTTGCTGTTGTGTTTGAGCTCACATTTTGAGCATAGTTCGTAATGTGCAAATAATTTTAATTAAAGTTTCAATTTAAAATCTAATGTTTTTTTTAATTTTACTTGTTTTATGTCTACTAACTGCTTTACATAACAAATAAATTTTACAACTATTTTAGTTTTTAGGGCACTACTTAAGGTTAAAATTAATTTTTAATTTAATAACAACGAAAATCATCGTAAATATTCTCCGTTGCCTACTAGGGGCATTTTTATTACAATAACACCACAAATCACTGTATTTAATGTTTTGGATTAATGTAATCAGAATAGATCGATGATGTATTGTTGTGTTTGACTCGCGCGGCACGAGACCATGGCTGTACATATTAACGCGTAAATGATTAAATGCAAAAATCTGAAATCTCAATTGTTTGTCATCCGATTTAATTCAATTTATTGTTTTGGATTGTGAATTTAATTTTCAAAAAAAGTATTCTTGTGATCTTTTTGTATTTCAAAAGTTATTAAGGATCAAAATGTTCAAAGTGCCTCCATTTTGAAAATATTTTAAAAGGGTTTTTTAAAGGTTTTTTTAATTTTGTTTTTTTGTTTGTTTGTTAAAATTTGTTTTAATTTAATGTAATTTTTTAACACACACACACACACACACACACACACACACACACACACACACACACACACACACACACACACACACACACACACACACACACACACACACACACACACACACACACACACACACACACACACACACACACACACACACACACACACACACACACACACACACACACACACACACACACACACACACACACACACACACACACACACACACACACACACACACACACACACACACACACACACACACACACACACACACACACACACACACACACACACACACACACACACACACACACACACACACACACACACACACACACACACACACACACACACACACACACACACACACACACACACACACACACACACACACACACACACACACACACACACACACACACACACACACACACACACACACACACACACACACACACACACACACACACACACACACACACACACACACACACACACACACACACACACACACACACACACACACACACACACACACACACACACACACACACACACACACACACACACACACACACACACACACACACACACACACACACACACACACACACACACACACACACACACACACACACACACACACACACACACACACACACACACACACACACACACACACACACACACACACACACACACACACACACACACACACACACACACACACACACACACACACACACACACACACACACACACACACACACACACACACACACACACACACACACACACACACACACACACACACACACACACACACACACACACACACACACACACACACACACACACACACACACACACACACACACACACACACACACACACACACACACACACACACACACACACACACACACACACACACACACACACACACACACACACACACACACACACACACACACACACACACACACACACACACACACACACACACACACACACACACACACACACACACACACACACACACACACACACACACACACACACACACACACACACACACACACACACACACACACACACACACACACACACACACACACACACACACACACACACACACACACACACACACACACACACACACACACACACACACACACACACAAATGAGCAAGAATTAGATTTAGAATTTAGAGAAAAAACTTCACTCACCAGGTTATACATGTGCCTACAGGCCTGTGCATGAACTTCATTCAACGAATCAAGCACAGACCATTACCTCAGTTGGAGATTTAAACTTTGTACCTTGCCCTCCGCTACAAGAGCGGATTGTAAGAAATAGAAATGCACAAATTTGGAAATGTAAACCTTCATAAACGATTGAAAATATATTTTTTAGAAGTAACACTACACTGAAATTAGTCTAAATATACGATTAAATTTACAACACTAATACAAATTTAACAAAAATTTACAACGTGTTCCTGCATATAAAAATAACACTCACTTTGAAATAACAACATTTTTCATCATAAACTATCTGTTTTCGGATACTTATAGAATCAAAAAGCAAGCTAATATTTTTAAAATGGTTTTGTTCTTTTACATTATTTTGCAAATAAATATATAAATACTTCCTCAAAAAACCCTGGACAGCAATTAAATTTCAATATCCATTTTCTTAATGTGGCAGGACTTGGTATAGATAAATTTGAACCCCTCAAATACCTGTAAGCCTTTGGCGAATAAAAGTAGAGTGTAAATGCAAACTCTTTCATTTTATCTGAAAATGTATTTTTATATTTACTTTTGGTTTTAAGATTATTTAACAATAACTCTAATTCCCTTAAAAATTTTTTCTAAATTTCAATCAAGGTATCTGTTACTTTTAATTTATTTCATAAAACCGAAAGTAGACATTTCATTGACTTAATTTTAAAGTGTCTTCTTTCAACTTTTGCTGCAGGACTTTGATTTTTCTGTGCAGTGCCTGTACAATCCTTGCACTTTAGTAGGAGATTGTAATGCAGATTCGATCCGTTTCTCCTAGAATCAAGGAAGATGAATTAATTAACTTAGCTATAAATGTGGTAAACAGTATTTTTTATGAGATAGCTGAAATGTATATCAACTTACGGGTGTTTGGTGAGTTGTTAATTTGCGAGTTGCTGCATTGGGTATTGGCGGTGGATGGTCTTGCTCAACCGGCAGTTCAATCTACAGTAGAATTCAAAATATAAATACGACTTACTTTTTATTTAATGAGGAGAATTTAATGTTATCATACTAAAAATGTTTCATATGTTTGATTGATAAATCTAAACTAATTTACACTAACTGTTATATCCTACTTAATTATTTAACTAAGACAAATTAAGAATGCATAAACAATTTTATTCCCATTTGTTCACAATATCCAAAAAACATCTATATTAATTATCATTTTAAACATACTCTTGTGACTAAATGGTCGCTCCACATTTCACTAACGTACCATGTAATGGATAATTTTGTAACAATGTTCTAAAAGCAATTTTTTTTCTTTATAGTTAGTTCTTGATTGTATGATTTTCATTTCTAATACCAAAGACTAATTGATAAAATATATACTTCTTAGGTAAAATGTCGTGCTATCAGATGAATTTCTTTTACATAATTAATTGTATGAATATTCTCACAGAGATATCACTTTTACGTCAAACGTTACTTAAGTTTCTATAACGTTCTTGATCACTTATTAGTAAAATCATTCAAATGTTTAGAATTTACTTACTATATTATTGGGCTATTTAGCCCAATAAAGTTATTTATAACTTACCGATGACACTGACGTACCAGCTTGTAATTGTGACTCTTGTGCTTTGTTCACCCCTTTGGATTGCTTTTGATTTCCCTGAAAATACAAAAAAAGTTCATTGCTTTTTAGGATTTTAACAAACAATGTAACAACAAAAATAACATATTATTGTAGAAGTGTTTTTAATTTTCCTGAAAATTATATAATCTTAATTATTTTAATTAGAGCATTTTTCAGCTTTGCAAATGTTAAATATTTTAATTTGGTAAAAACCATCATAATTATTCATAAATAATTATAACATTAAAGAACATTTCATCTTTTAATAAATGTTAATTTATGCAAATGTAGTAGTGATCGTTTCGAATTTACATTCATACAGGATTCATTTAGTAATAACTAATAATGTCTAACTCACCGATAATAGAGTTCCCTCCTATGTTTTTTCGATGACTTCTGCATATGAGCTGGAAAATCAAAAACTGTTGGAACTGCATTATCTTTAATGGTTTTTTATCGTGGTTGGCAAAGCAACAAATGTAAAGCTGCGTGGCATGTAATAAAAAATGAAACGGGGGCCTTTAATTCGAAAAATAGTAATTTACCTGACATATCTCCTGATGAATTTAATGATTTTTTCCTCAATTGTGCTATGACAACAGCGTATAATAGTCAATTAAGTGCTCAACAGCTACTTTTGTCTTCTGTTACTATTTCTGTAGATAAAACTCTTACTCTAACACCAGTAAAACAACATGATCTAATAAACATTGTAAATAGTTTTAGTAATTCAAAAAGTGAAGACTATCTTGGCATGTCAAATTTTGTTCTTAAGAGTATAGTTTATGAAATCACTTCCCCTTTGACACACATAGTAAATGCCATTATAAAGTCAGGTATTTTCCCTAAGATCTTTAAAGTGTCTAAAACTGTTCCTCTTTACAAGAAAAATGATAGAAGTGACCCATCAAGCTATAGGCCGATTGCATTGGTTCCGGTATTCGGTAAAGTTGTTGAGGCAATAATTAAAAATCAAACATTTAAATACTTTATTGAGAATAATTTTTTTAGCCCATTCCAGTTCGGACTCATCCCTGGGAGGTCAACTGTGAAGGCTGTGGAGTCACTAGTTGATGAAATTTTGTTGGCCTTTGAGGGTAAGAAGGTAGTATGTTCCGCATTAATAGACCTAAGCAAAGCCTTTGACAGCATTCCCCATAGTATTATCATCCAGAAATTGGAATTTTATGGTGTAAAAAATACTGTCCTTAAAGTTTTCGAATCTTATTTGAAAGGCAGACAACAAATGGTGGTTGTTGGTAGTAGAAAGTCCGGTCTCAAGAGTGTTACATTGGGTGTCCCTCAGGGGTCAATTTTGGGACCACTTTTGTTCTTGATTGCTATTAATGACTTACCATCTTATATGTCAAAAAATACCATGTTATATGCAGACGACACGACCTTTTATGAAATCGATCGTGACATACAAATTGCCCACAACAGACTCAGTGAGATGATATTAAGATCAAACTTATGGTTTGAGTCAAATAATTTAAGTGTTAATGTGGACAAGACTGAAGAAATAGTATTTAGTCTTAAACAAATCCCTTTTCAAAATAAACCAGTTAGGCTTTTGGGGCTTTTCTTAGACAGCAAGTTATCTTGGGATGCACAAATAAAAAATATTATCTCTAAATTGTCAAGGGTGCTATTTCTTTTACGTAAGTTGAAACAATGTGTGAGTCACGATATGCTAATTACAGCTTATTATGCGTTTTTTCAACCTCATCTCCTGTACGGTATTAGACTGTGGGGAAATAGTTCTGGAGCAGCTAAAGTTTTTATTTGCCAAAAAAAAGCTCTGAGAATTATGATGGGGTTAAGAAGCACAGACAGTTGTGTTAATGTATTTAAGAAACTAAAAATTATGACATTGCCTAGTTTATACATTTACTGTAACATTCTCCATGTTAAGGATAATTTTAATAGTTATAGAAATAGATTGACTGTTCATGAGCATGCAACAAGAAATCAGTCTAACTTAGACCTACCCTCCTTTAGACTGTCCAAGTCAATAGAAAGTCATATTTATATGCAACTTAAACTTTTTAATAAGCTTCCTCACTCTGCTTCATACATGGCATTAAATAAATTTAAATCCATACTCAAAGATTGGCTTTGTGGAATGGCTTTCTATAGGGTAAATGATTTCTTGGAGGATGATCTTGCTGATTTGGTGTTTGATTGCAGTGTTTAAATTTCCACTACCGATTTAGGGATAAGAATCAAATGTCCAATTGTATTCCTTTTAATATGACTCTTGTACGACTTTCTTGTAAAACCTATTTTTAATTTTTTTTATTAGTATTACGTTTTAACTTCCTAAGTGTACACTGTTATGACATGTTTTTCACTGTATTGTTCATTTTGTAATTCTGACGATGGCTATTGTAATATTTACTATTATTTAATGTCAAATAAATATCTTGAATCTTGAATCTTGAAAGTTAAATGGAAATCATTTTTTTGTGAAGTGTTTTCTGCATAAAACACTACTTATGTAGGCTAAACATATTTTCTCTTTGTCACATCAATCCACTTCTTAAGGAGATTGTCATTATTCAAGAGAAATCTAAAATACAAAACAAATTAATTATAATCAAATATTTATTGCAGCTGAGTACCTCAAAATATTTATTGTATCTCTCATGACAGTAGTATTCCACAATTTAAATTCAAATAAAAAGGTTTCTGGCCTCTTTATCAACTTTAAAAAAGCGTTCGATTCGGTTCGCCATGACATACTCTTGGTGAAATTAGAAGCAGCTGGAATAAGAGAACCTGCCCTTAGTTGATTCTCATTCTTTCTTGAAAATCTTTAACAGCAAGTAAGCATTAAAAATACTTTAAGTGAGAAGAGTACAGTTAACACTGGTGTGTTTCGCAGGGAGCTGGTCTATCTGCTGACTTATTTGCTATGTTTATTAATGATATTTTATTGAAATGTTTTAATGGGGAGGCCTTTGCCTTTGCTGATGACATCATTTTTGTTTACACTGCTAATAGTTGGAAATAAAACATAAAGAAATTATAATAAAGTTGTTAGACTTTTAATAAACATTGTAAAAAGGTAACACTTATTTTCTTAAGAAAAATTAAGTCAACACAATTGAAAAAAACACACATGATAAACATTATCATATGGTTAAATAAAGCATGTTAGTTTAAATTCAATATGCCCTCAAACTAACGTGCTCCAGAAGGTTCTTCAGTCTTGTAACCGACATACCCTTCGTAAGGAAATCAGCAAGCTGCTCATGTCCAGCAACATGTCGCACATCAAATGTTCCTGCAAGGAATTGTTCACGAACATACTGGTACCTCACATGGATGTGTTTTGAGCGTTTATGGAACTCCCCAGCATTTCTTGCTAGTCGAACGGCCCCAGCATTGTCCACAAAAAGAACAGCGTTGATCTTTTGTCCATACATCTCATTCAACATACTTTGCAGCCATACAATCTGTTCAGCAGCCTCACTTGCAGCAACAAATTATGCTTCTGTTGTTGACAGAGTAACACAATGTTGCTTAACAGAAGACCAACTAACGATGCCCCCAGCAAACATACACAGATACCCAGTGCGTGATTTTCTTGTTTCATCATTTGCAAAGTCTGCATCACTATAGCAATGTAGAATATTCTGACCTTTTGAATAAGTCAACTTGTAGTCCATTGTTCCTTTGAGATAGCGGAAAATCCTCTTCACATCACTCCATGATTTCATAGAAGGAGAATTCAACTTCTGTGCAACCATATTTACTGCACAGCTTATGTCTGGTCTTGTATTGGTGATGTACATCAGACTGCCCACAGCTTCTCGGAAAGGAACACTTTTAGGTAAAGGTTTGTCTTCCTCCGATGATTCTTCATGCTTTAAACATAAAGGAGTGCCAACAGGATTACAGTCTGCCATCCTGAACCTCTCTAGTACACTCTTGATGTACAACTTCTGACTCAAAGAAATTCTGCCCTCAGCTCTGTGAATTTCCATTCCGAGGTAAGTTTCAGGATCAGTAACTTTCAGCTTGAATTCATGTTCTAATTCCGCAATAAAATCAGATACCTCTTGTTTATTTGAGCCAGCAATCAGACCATCATCCACAAAAATTACTATATACATTTTTGTACCATTCTTGTTACGAATATACAAACATGGGTCAGCAGTACTTTGGCTAAAACCTTTCTTAAGCATACTTTCCTTAAGAAGTTTACTCCAACATCTTGGACTTTGTTTTAGGCCATACAAACTGCGTTTGAGTTTCCAAACTCTCCCACTCTTGTCATTATAACCTTCAGGTTGCCAAGTATAAATGTCTTCATTCAGTTTTGAATAAAGGAATGCAGTCTTCACATCAAATTGTTTCAAGTGAAGGTCCTCTTGAACAGCCACATTCAAAAGACATCTTATTGTATCCCATCTTGCTACAGGGCTAAAGGTTTCGTTGTAATCTTCGCCATACTTTTGAGCATATCCTTTTGCTACTAACCTTGCCTTATAGCGCTCAGGATTCTGTTTCATAGTAAGAACCCACTTCAGACCGATAATCCTCTTATTATTTGGACGAGGAACTAACTCAAAAACTTCATTTTCATTCATTGACGCCATCTTGTCGTTCATAGCAGATTGCCAATGCCACCAATCAGGACTATTTACTGCTTCCTCATAGGTAGGACCAGCCTCGGCAAGTAAGACATAGTCTTGTAGATACGCAGGAGGGCGTCGCTGACGTTGAGGTTGGGTGTCATCTTCTTCATTTACGACTCCTCCTTCATCATTTTCAGCAGACTTGTCATCTTCCACTTCCACATTTCTAATATCTACGTCTTGGTCTTGAGATTCTCTAAACACTTCAACATCTTCTTCATTGCCCTGGGTTTGGAGAGGAGATTGAATGTTGACAGATGCATTACTCTTCATATTATCTGAAGCAATTGGCCTAAAAACAACATCTTTGCTTGTCATAATCTTTGGTGCAACATAGACTCTATAGCCATCTTGCTCGTCACAATACCCAACTAATATTCCAGGAACTGATTTAGCTGACCATTTCCTTCGCTTTTGTTTTGGCACGTGGACGTAGCAATCAGCACCAAACTGACGAAAGTGTTCAATTGGAGCAGGACCCTTTTGAAACCACAATTCATAAGGAGTTTTACCACCAACAGACGGACCAGTGCGGTTGATAACATGACAGGCAGTGTTCATAGCCTCAGCCCACAAACACAAGGACAGTTTCTTAGCATGTAACATGCTACGTGCTGCTTCCACCAAGGTACGCATCTCACGTTCCACAGAACCCATTTGTTCAGGTGTGTAAGGCATGCTTGTTCTCATAGAAATGCCACGATCAGAAAGTAGCTTTTTCACTTTGGCATTGCAGAATTCCGTCCCGCCATCACTCATAAAAGTTTTAACAACATGTCCCACAGTCTTACACTTACTGAAGAATATTGACAAACAATCAGGCACCTCTGTCTTTTCCTTCAAAAAGAAAACACGTCGAAATTTAGTGTAATATTCCTTCAACACTAGACAATATCGACTACCACCCAGAGATAAATTTTCCATTGGTCCACATAAGTCACCACTTATAATCTCCCCAGGCTTCTCAGGTTTTACAGTCCGTGTGTGATAAGTTTCCCGGTGTTGCTTACCTAATACACATCCCTCACAGAAAATGTCATCCTTTTTTTACTGGAATGTCACGAGCACGCAAAAACTTATAAACATAAGCCTTATTTTGATGAGCTAAACTCTCATGCCACTCTTGCAACGTCTTATTAGTACTATTTGCAAGTTGTACAGAAGATTTGTTCTGTATAACCGACATTTCCAATTCATACAGACCATTGACATTATGTCCAAATAAATGTGGCTTATTATCCCTTATAAAAACACATTTATTTTTACTAGCCTTAAAAATATAGTTCTTTTCAACTAACTTAGACACAGAAAGAAGATTTCTTCCAAGTTCGGGTACAAACCATACTCCCCCCAGCACTCGGATAATTTGCTTCTTGCCGATTTGTACAAGAACACGGATGTCGCCTTCACCTTCAGCATAGATCGCATCTCCATTAGCTACAGTAACTGAAACAGGCTTAGAATAATTCTGGTAAGTATCAAAATATTCTCGTTTAAAGCACATGTGTTGCGATGCACCAGAGTCAGCGATGAAAGTATCATAATTCTGACCGTCAGCTACAAAACATAAAAACGGACTTGATTTCTTCTGGTTCTCCTTAGAAGAGCTCCCACCCTTTTTATCAGTTTTTAGCTTACTCGAGTTTTGAGGACACTTGTTTGCAAAATGCGGTCCTTTACAAATGAAACATTTTACCTTTGAACTACTGATAAGAGGTTTCTCATTAACATTTCTAACACCAGTTGATGTCATTGATATTTTCTTGTTTATCTGTAACACATGCCCTCCACTTGTTGCATTCTTAGAAGGTAATCTTGACTCAATGAGCCTGACCCGCTCAATCAAAAGATCGACACTTCTGTCCACAACAGGAATGCTTTCCCATACGCTTTTAAATTCAAAGAATTCGCTCGGCAATGTGCTCATAATTCTGGACATAAGTACAATATCAGGCAAAATATTAGCATTGTGCTTTTGCAATTCCTCATTTACTTCCCTAAATGTTAATTGCAAACGAGAAATGTACTGAACTAACTCCTCATCATCAGTCTTTTTGGCAGAGAAAAACTGTTCTAAAACCCTATCTAACCGTTGGCTAGAAGACTGTTCATAAATACTTAACAATTTCTGCCAAATTTCCATAGCTGAGTTACAAGTTGCTGTTAATTCAACATGAGCATCATCTACAGCACTTACCATCAGGACCTGGGCTAGAGAATCATCCTTCTCATATGCTCTTACCGCCTCTCTGTGTGTTTTCTCAATTAGTCCTTTTTCTTCAGTATCTTTATCAGCAAGCTCGTCCAGGATTATTCCAGGCATAGTTCTCTGGCCTTTTGCAATATCCAGGACCCCATGATGCTTCAACATCAATTCCATTTGCCTTTTCCATCTACGCCAAGACTGAGCTCCATCAAGCTTTGCTATCTGTACTTTCATATCCATTTTAGATATATTTACAAAGTTTATCTGGGCCCATAACCAAATAAAACATAAAGAAATTATAATAAAGTTGTTAGACTTTTAATAAACATTGTAAAAAGGTAACACTTATTTTCTTAAGAAAAATTAAGTCAACACAATTGAAAAAAACACACATGATAAACATTATCATATGGTTAAATAAAGCATGTTAGTTTAAATTCAATAGTTGGGATGAAATTAAATGCTGTATAATTCATGATTTAGACATGCTACATGCTTGGTGCTCTTCAAATGCAATGATGGTCAATGTCTCTGACCAAAATATTAAATTTTGAATTATTCGGTTTCACTTTTCTTGATCAGTTTAATACCATGTTTGCCAAAATACTATTAATTGTAACAATTGTGAAGTAAAAGAAATTAAATACTTGGGTGTACTCATTGATAGCAAAGTGACTTGATAAGCCCAAATAAATGCACTGCATGCTGAATTAAGAAGGTTAATTACATCTTTTTATTTTTTAAGAAACTTTTGCGATATCAAATTTTTAAAACAATTGTGTTTTGTATTGATACATTCGCATTTACAGCATGGGATTGAATTTTGGGATGCATCATTTGACAATCTTTTGAACAAATTAATTGTAACTCAAAAATATTTCTTGTGTATTATCATTTTTGTTAAACATCAAAGGGATCATACAGAAGAACTATTCAAGCAAGGTGCTTCGAGCATTTTACAGGAGTGGCAATCAGGGAACAGATAATTTATTCTACCAAACAAGAAATTCTAGTAATCTCCACTTTGTCAGACCACAAATTAGTAAATCCTTTTATGGTAAAACTTTTCTTTAATAAATTATAAAATAAATGGTAAAAAGTTATACTTTAATAAAATATAAATATTTATTGAGATCAATTGCTATACAATATTACTCTGAATGAAATATACTCGTTTTATTCATAAGAACTGTATGACTTTAAACTGTAAAACTCCCAAATAACCTCAAGCAATCTTATATATTAAAACAAACGGGTCATTTAGTTCACTGACTTTCTGAACTTATTACTTGACGGATTTTGATGAATTTTTTTATTCAAAAGATAATTTTGATTTCTAAGTCATAACGGAGCTAGATTTTTTTAATTATCATAGGTTTTTCCCTACATGGCGTCTAATTTGCATTGTTATATTTATGGAGATTAATTTTAATTGACCAACTGGCCATAAAAAGATGTTAAAATAGTTCAAATAATTTGTTAGGTTAAACTTAGAGAGCAGCACAGTAAAATATTAAGTTTATTATAAAACAGGAAATATGTGTCTGTTTAAGTGTATGATATTATCAGCTGTTAAATAAAATGAAAATACTTGAAATATGTTTAATAATAACCTTGGTTGTTTATAATTATTATACAGTAGAATCTCGGTTATCCGAGCCCCGATTAACCGAGCCTACGGTTTAACCGAGCTAGTAATCAGACAATGAAAAATAAACATGAAGCTATTAATAAAAGGAAAACTATAGCGCGACACATCACTTAGTCAAGCACAAGTGTATCTCTATTGGCTGTTGGTGCTAGGTAAAGGCGCTGCAAGGCCGTCACGAGACGTATTTTTGATATTGTACCCTACTATAGGAATAATTTTCCCACTCAAATGCATTCACTTATGACACATCACCACCTGACACCATTGGTTTAGTCGAATACTCTCGCACAATGTGGTTGTTTTACTGTGTTGACATTCGTGATTTTACAATACAGTACTGGTAATATCGTCATAATTTATTGTTGTTACTGTTCTTGTTCAATATTTTATGAGTGTTTTGATATGAGTAGTAATTGGTTAACAGTTGCGTATACTATGAGGAAATTGAAATTATGGATCAATCAATGTTTTCGCCACCAATGTGTATGACAAATGTGGTATTGATGCGATAGTTTTGTTATGTTAAAATGTTGAATGGTTCCCTATGCAGATTGAGCTAAACGACAGGATAAATACGATAATTTCGTTCGGTAATCAGACTGAGCGGTAACCTGCACTTAAAACCAAGACGTGGATACTACCGTGGAGCGTAGATAGATGAATACGAAAGGGTTCGTTGTCAAAAAATGTAACGTTAGAGGAAATTGCCCATCCACAATGCTGCCTATGTACATTATATTAGATGTTTACTATTACATTCTGTTATTGTAGTTTTTTACCGACTGTTGTAGTATTTTAAAATGGAATACTTATATCCAACTTCTTGTCATCCTGCCTGGGGTAATACTGTAGACCTTTTAAAAGACATAATCTGATGTTCCTAATTTTTTACACGACTGTAACTATTTCCTTTTTTACACTATTTTGTGTTTTCCTTGTAATAAACTAGTTTTGTACTTTTCATTATGTTTACCATAACCTCCGTATTATCCGAGTTTTTACGTATTCGAGATGTCTCTGTCCCAATTACCTCGGATAACCGAGAGTCTACTGTACTATAAATAGAGTGCAAATAAAGTGCAGTGAGTGAGCTACTTTAAATAATGTGATTTTACTTAATTCTTAAGATATTGATCGTAAAGATATGAGCGAGTATAGATTTTGAATGTGTGTAGATGAGCAAATATAGTAATTGTTACAAACTAAGGTTGATATTACTTGAAAAGTATTATGATTAATAGCCCAATGAAAAATGAACAGCTGGTGGTTATCAGATTATTCTTTTCAATATTTGTTAAGACTTGGGGTCGAACTGAGAACCTTTAGCTGGGCTTAACCAACTATGCTACCGACCAATTTCCTCTTTTTATTATATTTTACAATTTGTAATCTGACAGCTGTTATAAACTTGATGTTTAGGAAGGAACCTTTCTGTAGTCCATCTTCAAGAAAGTATAAATTTATATCAATTGGAACACTATGAATTAATAAAATATTAAACACTTGATTTTCTTACCCTTAGGTACTGGAAGCCATCGACTGTATCCGTATCACTGGCAGGGCACCAGGCCGTCCACGCAGCAGAGTGACGCCACTGCATCAACAGTAACTTATGTCCTATGCTTACCACCTGTGAAAATAATTCATTTTAAGCATTGAAAATGTATAAAATATGAGTTCATTTTTTTTTTTCCCAAGTAGCTGGGTTTACAGCACTGTGTCACTAGTGCTGAGTCATATAGTTATATAATAATCTCTACCCATCTAACTCTCAGATTATGTATACTTTTATTAAGGAAGACAGTAAGTGTTATTTCCCTTAGTTCTTTGTCTTTTTTTTATTGTGTTCCTATCAAAGTTTATGTGTTTGGTTGAACACGTTAATATAATTTTTCTGTTTCATTTTCTCTATTGATATGACATAAATCATATCTTTACTCCAGTAGCTATACAATTTGTTTTGCAGATCATTATTTTATTTCACCTTATTATCATTATTATTATTCACTATCAGTAAGACGCCGATCATCAAGATATGGGTGAATGAGTGTAGATGAACTAGTGTTGTCATTGTTACTGAATAAGGTTGACTGTTCCTCAAAAATAGGTATTTATTAATAGCTTAATAGTCAGCGCAACTAGGAACCTACAGTTTTACGTGGAGTCCGAACCTAGTGTTGGTCTGATTTACAGCTAATTGACAAGCCTGACACTCAGTTCTCTCCTCTACACAACACCTGAACCTTGACTACCATCAAATATGGACACTCCATGGCGACCATCAAGTGGTGTATTCCAGTTGGATGTACAAGAAAGGAATAATTATTTCATATATACAAACACTTACATCTTAGTTCAACAAGATACAATGGCCTGAGCAAAATAATAAGAAACCGTCCACAGAGTAGTAAGTTTTGTAAATCCTTTAGTGACAGTAGTTAGACAATGAATCAATTGTCAAGTACCATGCTTGAATTACAACAGAAAGAGCGGAATGGGAAAATAAAGCATGAAAACAAGATGCAGCAAAGACTTGATACAAGTTATACACATGTATATAGGACAAATTCTGTTAGTACTAAATAGAATGAATCTTAGCTGACTGTTATTCAGAAATATCATAATATCATAAATAGCTTGAAAACATCAGAAGAATTCTAGGACTACAAAAAATCTTACTGTAAAATATGTATCTAGAACAAGATATTTAGTTTGTATTATATAGAAGTATACCCATAATTGCGTCATAATTTTGTTATTTTTGGCCCAGATAAAATGGGTGACTCGTATCCCAGTGAAAATTTTAAATAATTTTGCAAAATACCAAATTCTGAACATTATTTATCATTTTCTCAAGGTCTAATAATGTACTATAACACTGAAATTGTAAAATAACACCAAGAAATCTGTTCATAAATTAAACCAGGTTTCTGCCATAGAGAAAAAAGAAACAGAGGTCACTTTAACTGCTGCAGTGAGTGCCTCAGTGTATTACTACTATTTATAACGA
Source organism: Stictocephala bisonia (assembly GCA_035578905.1). NCBI lineage: Eukaryota > Metazoa > Arthropoda > Insecta > Hemiptera > Membracidae > Stictocephala > Stictocephala bisonia. The sequence goes on along the minus strand of JAQJVL010000473.1, from coordinate 648,653 downwards.
TGTACAAAGGTTTTACTCCGAGGTTTGGAGGGGAATAAGGGGAGGGACTGACAATGTTGCTGGCCCTGCCTTCCGCACAGCGTAGTGGAGAACTAACTGTTCAACACCCAAGTTGCTAATTCTACACCTATTCAGCGCACTATAGGATGGAACCTCTGCTTCTTCTCTATGGATGTGTTATGCTTATGGTGATTGATACAAGAAACAATTTCTTGAAATCTGAGTCCAATTCTTAAAGATCCCCTCCCGAAAAATCTTGGACTCGATTATTAATTCCTAACGTACCTTTTACTAGGAATGTAACTTATATTTAAGAAATTCAATTAAAGTACATCTCACCATTCTCAGATGCGAGCCTCCAGGTCTACTAATAGCATACATTGTGCACCCTCTTGTCTTCTCCAGCCGATGTTCTTTTAGGTCTGCCCTTCCTCGAGTACCTGCATCTATGTCTCCTTCAAAGTCTGACAGTCGGAACACATGCATCTTGCTGTCCCTCCCTATGACATTTAATCTTGAGAAAACCTTTAAATTCTATAACTCATAACATTTTTAGAAAAACTTGTTGAACAGTGATGTTTGACATAATTTAGTAGTAAAATTGTTTAATATTGTAATTATTTTTAGGATTACACGTCTAAATTAGATTTTATTTTATTATTATTTTATTTTTGTCATATGTTCTTTGTATATTCAATTAATGTTATGTGTGGTAAGCATATTTTAAATGTTATAGAAGAATATCAAAGATTGATATAAAAAGAATATTCCCTCGCACATTTTTATTAAAAGCAACAAATAAAAAGTACTATTATTATAGGTACTCATGTATACAACTATAATATGAAAATAGATTTCTTCAACTTCCATCAATCCCCCTCTCTCCCTGTCACTAAACACCAGTGCCTATATTAAAGTTACACATAAATGAAAATACATATCAGTCAAGCCTGGATTCGCAACCTTGATCTTTTGCGCTACTTCTGACCAAGATGCAATGTCTTAGACATGGTAGCTGACAAAAAAACCATACAAGATATATATATATATATATATATATATATATATATATCGTATGGTTTTTTTATCAGCTACCATTATTTTTTGTTATTTCTGGGGGATGATGTTGTTCGCGTCCATAGCAAATATTTAAAGTTGTACATATCTTCTGAGTAGTTCTAAACGAGCAACAAACCTGGTAGCTGGGCCGTCACAAATTTGTGATCTAGCTATGGCAGCTACCAGACAAAATGTCTTAGACTGCTTGGCAGTTTAAAACTGATGATCATTTGCTTAAGCTATTTTATTAACAATAGAGTAGACTCTCAACGTGTCCACATTGCTTATTTGTATGGTTAATTTTAATCAAATTTCCCTATACTCAAGTTTGTTATACAACTGATAAATAATTGGTTATTTAGTGTAATTATATTTAAGAAAAAAAATTATAAATATTCCAATACCTTAGTAACTTATGTTAAATACAAATACTGTATAAACTTAAATACTTTTAGAACTTAGGCTTAAGCGGCCGGTGTCATAACTAGAATCTATATTTTCCGGTGACTACCGCATCAAGTTGCTATCTACATTATTTACAAGATAACAAGAAGTTTCGCCTATGCTATGATGAGGCATCCTCAGAGGTATCTCTAAGATTTCAATATTTTGTTACAATTTTTCGAAATTTATACTTGTAGAAGCCTCTGATTTATGCTACTCAAGTTTAGTATCTTTGGCATATGAAGTGTTGGACTCATATTTAGATTTTTATTCAAATTTAAGTTTCCTATGATTGACCAACGAACTACTGGAACGCTAGCTACCCATAGGGAGTGTGTTGTGGTTTCCGAACGCACACAGCTGTATGAGGCAGGATGTATCCAGGCCGAGCAGGCACTGTGACAGGGAAGAACTCCACCCGCTATATGGGAATTTGGCTGATTGCATTTGGCCGTTCATGTTTCAACATGAATCATATTAAGGGGGGGGATGAGGGAAATGACATTATAGCCCACTCTTCAGTTTGTTTGGAGTCTGGTCTAAGTATGACAGCTGGTTTTCTGTTTGTAATGTTTTTGTAATTTTGCTAAATGGTTAATAGCTGCCCTGCCTACAGTCGTACTTCTAGATGGTAAAAAAAAAAACAGTGATATTTCTTTTCACAAGAAAGCGTTTTTTATTTCATATCAAAGCTCAAATTGTTATCTCTAAATCAGGAATGTTTTCTGTGTTTATGTTAGCTTTCACTAACTTGCCAAATTAAAAGACCTACACAAAACAATCTATAAAACTAAAATTTAAACAAAAACATTTTTATTGGTTGCACTAACGTATTATTTTAGCTTTAGTAATAAAATAAATTTTCAGTTTTTCAATAACAACAATCCTTTGAATTTGTAATTTTCAGAATATTTTATGAATGAGCTTTTCTTACGTCTAAATAAACCTATTCTGAAAGTAGTATGTATTTTAATGTTTTATCAGTCTGCAAGTTACAAGACATCATTCCTAATCAAGATATATGTAATTCATTCAATTAATTCATGTTCATTGCAATATAGCAAAAATATAAAATCTATATACAAATAGAAGAGTATTTTATACTCAACTGAACAATAAATATTTTGAGGTACTCAGCTGCAATAAATATTTGATTATAATTAATTTGTTTTGTATTTTAGATTTCTCTTGAATAATGACAATCTCCTTAAGAAGTGGATTGATGTGACAAAGAGAAAATATGTTTAGCCTACTAAGTGTAGTGTTTTATGCAGAAAACACTTCACAAAAAATTATTTCCATTTAACTTTGCCAACCACGATAAAAAAACATTAAAGATAATGCAGTTCCAACAGTTTTTGATTTTCCAGCTCATATGCAGAAGTCATCGAAAAAACAGAAGAGGGAACTCGATTATCGGTGAGTTAGACAATATTAGTTATTACTAAATCAATCCTGTATGAATGTTAATTCAAAACTTTCACTACGTATAAATTAACATTTATTAAAAGATGAAATGTTCTTTAATGTTATAAATATTTATGAATAATTATGATGGTTTTTACCAAATTAAAATATTCAATTTGCAACATTTGCAAAGCTGAAAAATGCTCTAATTAAAATAATCAAGATTATATTATTTTCGGGAAAATTAAAAACACTTCTACAATAATATATTATTTTTTGTTGTTACATTGTTTGTTAAAATTCTAAAAAGCAATGAACTTTTTTGTATTTTCAGGGAAATCAAAAGCAATCCAAAGGGGTGAACAAAGCACAAGAGTCACAATTAGAAGCTGGCATGTCAGTTTCATCGGTAAGTTATAAATAACTTTATTGGGCTAAATAGCCCAATAATATAGTAAGTAAATTCCAAACATTTGAATGATCTTACTAATAAGTGATCAAGAACGTTATAGAAACTTAAGTAACGTTTGACGTAAAAGTGATATCTCTGTGAGAATATTCATACAATTAATTATGTAAAAGAAATTCATCTGATAGCACGACATTTTACCTAAGAAGTATATATTTTATCAATTAGTCTTTGGTATTAGAAATGAAAATCATACAATCAAGAACTAACTATAAAGAAAAAAATTGCTTTTAGAACATTGTTACAAAATTATCCATTACATGGTACGTTAGTGAAATGTGGAGCGACCATTTAGTCACAAGAGTATGCTTAAAATGATAATTAATATAGATGTTTTTTGGATATTGTGAACAAATGGGAATAAAATTGTTTATGCATTCTTAATTTGTCTTAGTTAAATAATTAAGTAGGATATAACAGTTAGTGTAAATTAGTTTAGATTTATCAATCAAACATATGAACCATTTTTAGTATGATAACATTAAATTCTCCTCATTAAATAAAAAGTAAGTCGTATTTATATTTTGAATTCTACTGTAGATTGAACTGCCGGTTGAGCAAGACCATCCACCGCCAATACCCAATGCAGCAACTCGCAAATTAACAACTCACCAAACACCCGTAAGTAGATATACATTTCAGCTATCTCATAAAAAATACTGTTTACCACATTTATAGCTAAGTTAATTAATTCATCTTCCTTGATTCTAGGAGAAACGGATCGAATCTGCATTACAATCTCCTACTAAAGTGCAAGGATTGTACAGGCACTGCACAGAAAAATCAAAGTCCTGCAGCAAAAGTTGAAAGAAGACACTTTAAAATTAAGTCAATGAAATGTCTACTTTCGGTTTTATGAAATAAATTAAAAGCAACAGATACCTTGATTGAAATTTAGAAAAAATTTTTAAGGGAATTAGAGTTATTGTTAAATAATCTTAAAACCAAAAGTAAATATAAAAATACATTTTCAGATAAAATGAAAGAGTTTGCATTTACACTCTACTTTTATTCGCCAAAGGCTTACAGGTATTTGAGGGGTTCAAATTTATCTATACCAAGTCCTGCCACATTAAGAAAATGGATATTGAAATTTAATTGCTGTCCAGGGTTTTTTGAGGAAGTATTTATATATTTATTTGCAAAATAATGTAAAAGAACAAAACCATTTTAAAAATATTAGCTTGCTTTTTGATTCTATAAGTATCCGAAAACAGATAGTTTATGATGAAAAATGTTGTTATTTCAAAGTGAGTGTTATTTTTATATGCAGGAACACGTTGTAAATTTTTGTTAAATTTGTATTAGTGTTGTAAATTTAATCGTATATTTAGACTAATTTCAGTGTAGTGTTACTTCTAAAAAATATATTTTCAATCGTTTATGAAGGTTTACATTTCCAAATTTGTGCATTTCTATTGTACTGAAACTTAGAATAAATGTATTTAATTTTCTAGAGTTGTTAATTTTCATGACAAAAATTAAATATCCTTAAAAATTTTTCTTTTTAAGTATATTTTGTAAATGGTATAAAATTTTACCTTATAAATGTACTCTTTTATAGGTTAATTGATGTTTAGGTACTAAATATAGTTTAATTATTGTATGGTTCTTAGTTTACTGTTATTATAATTTTGTTTTAGCAGTTAATTCTAAGCTTCTACATTGTTCACTATCTGAAGTACAAATATTATGTAGTTGTCTTCTATGATGGTTAGTTAATTATTTCTTTTGTTATTTCTTTCATTTGTATTTACTTAGATTTATAAAACTAACTAGCTGGTACCCGTGCTTCGCAACGGTGAATAGTAGTAAATTTCTTTGTTACTGAATGTATGTAGGCTTACAAAACACATAGTATATAATCAAATAGCATAAATTAAGAGCATATAATACAAAATCATAGAATCAGAAAAGTGTCAACAATGATGTATGAATATTATAAGTTTATAAATTGTTTCCTCAGATTAGGTGTTTAGAACTTCCCTGTACACAACATTCTTGGTTTTGCCACATGGCTGAAGGATGACCAGGTTGTCAGGGGAACTAACCCTAGAACACGCGACATAAAGCTGTCCATGAGAGAAACAATCATTCCTGAGATCCACACCAGCCAGTTTCAAACTCTGTCCCTTAAATCATTGCATAGCACAACTTGACGGGAAACTGCAGACGTTTGAACTCAAAGGGGTAATCTGATGGGATGAGAGGGATCCGGGGGATGAAGACAGTTTCTCCTTGACTAATGCCTGTGAAAATCGTGGCTTCAATTATATGTTTGTGTAGAGTCTTCACTTGAAGCCTGGTACCGTTACACAGTTTTGGAGGGTTTAAGTTGCGCAACAGAATTATTGGAGATCCTGTTTTGAGGCTGAGAATGTGTGGTGGTATTCCAGGTGGTTCTAGAGTATGCAAGAACTCTACAGGGTAATTAACGGCATCTTCAGCGTCCAAAACAGAGTCAACAGATTCATACGTTACAACCTTAGTTGGCAGCTTTTCCAACATAAAGTTGTTTATGTCGTTGGCTGACTCATTAGTTGGAGTAAGAATTGCTCTTTCTTTAAGCCACAAAACACAATTCACTCTCGCTAGATTAATGTTAGGGTATATTCTGTCTGTCAAACTAACTAGGTCTCCTACCACAATGCAGAGGTTGTTAGGAATAGTTATTCTTCCCTCATCTTCCAAGAACAGGCCGTCACCAATTTGAAGCAATAAGCTTGAAAATGCCTCTGCCTTCAAGTCACTGTGTAGGTGAACTCTCATGTTAACTTTCAAGGACAGCACTTTGATATTAGGCCATAAGAAAGATGATTTAAGACAGGCATTTACTTCATCTGCACGTGTTCCTTTTGGAACAACAGGTAAGGTCTGTCTGAAGTCACCTGACAAAAGCACTGTAACTCCACCCATTAGGCGGTTACATGATTTAATATCTTGGAGCGTCATGTTTAGAGCCTCAATGTCTCCATTATGAGCCATGGTGCATTCATCCTACACGATAAATTTTGCTTCTCGAAGCACATGTGCCATGTCACTCTGCTTGGTGATGTTGCATTGTGGTGACTCAGCATGATTAAGATTTAGAGGCAACTTGAAAGTAGAGTGTGCTGTCCGCCCTCCTTCAATCAACGTAGCTGCAATGCCTGACGAAGCAACGGCAATGGCAATGTCCCTTTGGATCCTAATTCTGGCCAGTAATAGATTTATTAAGAATGTTTTTCCAGTACCACCAGGAGCGTCGAGAAAGAAAAACTGACCGGAATCAGAAGAAATGCTGTGAATGATTAAATTGTATGCTTCCCTCTGTTCTTTATTTAATTTTGGAACATTTACAGCAAGTGCTTCAGACATATGTGCGTTATCATAACAAAGTTCATCAAGTACATACGGTTATTAACAACAGTTGTTGGCTCTCGGGAAGGTGATGGAAGTCCACATTGTGAGAGTGTTTTACCCGACATGGTTATAATAATATCCTCAAGAAGTGTATGACATTTATTGTAAATAATGTCACTTATCAATTGTGTATTTCCGCCATCTCTCGCCATTTGCCATTTAATGTCTTCTGCAAGTGTGTCTCGATATTTCTGCCACAATTTTGTAGGATCTCCTACTTGGCAGAAAACCAGCATGATGGCAAACAATTCTCGGATTTTGGTTGGAGAGTCAGAAATGGAGGCTTCTTCGAGAGTACGGTCCCAGTGACCATCGTCTTCCAGCAAACCGAGTGCTTTACATGTTGCCTGAAATGTTGGATATACTACTCCTTCCACAATTTTAAGGGAAATAAATGATGTGGGGCCACGGACTTTATGTAATAGGAGGCGTAAATAGTAGCACTCAGTATTTCCCGGATGAACAGTGTATACTCTGCCCAAAACTTTATCTCTCTTCACCCCCGGATAACCCGACACGGGCTTACCTTGTTTCCTCCTGCAGAAATTGTTGTTTTTCCATAGGTAATAATAATTTGGGACTTCCACATACAAAAGGGTTTTTGCAAAGGCATCAACTTTGCATAAGTCAAAGAAGGCCAGAAGTGTTGTATTAGGAGGATTATTTATTTTCTGAAGGAGATTGTCTGTAGTAAAATAAACTCTCTGACCGTTTTCTAGATGTACGGATAAGTGCATAACAGGCGGAAACCTCTCGTGTATAGGGAAACAGAGAATGCGCCAGGCTGCCTCAGAGCTGCTGATGTATCGTCCTGCCTCGTACCTCGCCACCTCATCCAGATCTTCCACGGTGAACGCTGCCTGGTCAGAGCCTTTGTTGACGTACTTGCAAATGTATTTAATTGATTGAACTGAATTACAGTACTCAACATTAATGTGTGCCATGAAGGTCCGAGACAGGACAGGATTGTATGGCACCACCCACCGATTGTCGAGATCAATACCCCTTATGTTAACGGTGAAACCACCATCTGCCGGGGACCGCCTGCGCTAAAGGGGATAGCCATCCTCACCAGATTGAGTTTCCTTCAAAAGTGGTCGGGGGTATTTCTTGGAGCAGGCTCCATCAATCATGCAAGGTGAGGTCCTGTTGAGAAGTCCACATGGGCCGTGAATCATTGTTGTCTTGACAATATCATGGAGGGTTGGATCTAAATTGGGATCAGGTATTTCAGCTCTTATTATTTTATCTATTTTATTAGGCCTTATTTTTTCTACCAGCCACAGTAGGATATGAACGTGGGGTAGTCCTCGTTTTTGCCATTTAATTGTGTACATGTGACACCTGGTAACGCCGAAGATGCAACCTTTAGTAAGGAGCTTAATCATTTTCTTCACCTTAATATGAAAGACCCTTGCTATTATGTCATGTCTATGGTGAGACTGTTGTCCTTGTCTCAATACATTTACGATGTCTGGCCATTTTGGATTACAGGTAAATGTAATAAACAAATCTGGCCGCCCGAAATGGCGCACATATGTCATAGCATCTTGTGTTCGCTCATGCATATAGCGGGCACCTCCAGTGAAAGATGATGGCAGGACAATCATCTTGCCAAGATCTGATAACTGTACATCCGTTTTTGTTATGGCATCCTTTAGGTGCACATACTCATCACTTCTTAACTTTTTTTTGATTAAAACGAATCCAATTAAGTCTTTCAGTCTCGATCTTTGCATACATGTCTACCAGAAATTGGTTGAAGAGGTTACGGAACAACAGTATGTAGCATTGCTGCCCATTACGCTCCATTATACTGTAGCTGTAAAAGTCAGCCGCAGATACGGTCTTCTTGAGAGGAGCCTTGGTCTTCGGATCATGCTGGGGTATATTGATTTGATATACATCTTCTCCACGGCAGAATATCAAAGGGTGGAGAGCGTCATAGGCACGGTGTGTCTCGCAGATCCGTATCAAACTGTTGTCCCTGCTTTTGATAACAATGTCTCTCTTCTCGAAGTTTTGGCCAACAATGACAACTGCAATTTCTCTATTCGTGGGGGCATTATATCGACCTCTGTGCTCTCCAGAAGGCTTTTTATCGGCTTTAATTAACACTTGGAAATCCTTCTGGTCCTGAGGAATAGAATCAACTGCAACTTTAAAATCCAGTATATATTTGTTGTGTTCATGGAGCAGTTTTTGCAGTTTGGTTACCAGTTCAGCATTGATACCATTGTATACATATACCACAGCGTATGTCTCTCTCGGTGTCATCATCACCAACAAAATAAATCTGGAGAAATGATGGCTGCTGTTGAGGTTCTGGTAACAGGCACCCTATTCTGTGGTATACCTGCCCTTGCACCTTAAATGTTGGCATAAAGTTACCTTCCTTTACATCTTTGCCTCCAAATGATGTCATTTGGAAGCATCCATTGTATTTTCGGGCAGAAGAAAGAAAATGCTCCGCCATTGGATGCTGATGAGTGAGGAGACTGTGTAAGGGCTCAGGGTAGGGCTCAACGGACGGGAGCTGGACTTTTCCGTTTTTGCAGCACATTCCAGGTGCCTCATCGTTCCACTTAAGCGCAGAGCACTATACAAAGGGAGATCTAGATCCGAGAGTAACAACCTTGTCGTTAGAATAATTAGTCTGAAGGTCATATTCAAACCCGCTCATTGACTTATTAGTCCAAGGCTTAGCTGCATACTTTTCAACTGCATTTCTGTGTACATCGGGATTATTAGCTGCATAATTTTCAGCTGCTTTTCTATTTATATCAGGGTTGTTAGCTGCATACTTTTTAACTGACTTTCTATTTACAATAGGGTTCTTTTTTACATAATTTTTATTAGCTTCCTTTAATTGTTTTGATCTTATTGAATTTGAAAATCTTTTTCTACGTTTTTGTCCTCTTCGTCCCGTAACAGGTGTGGAAGATGTAAAAGTTTCGTCAGGCTGTGGCACAAAGCACGAAGAATTCGGATTACATTCAATTGGATCATTGATGGTCGGTTGTTGATGACCAATTCCATTGTCGGACTGTTGTGCCAACGGAATCAAAACGTCATAGTGGCCACGTCTGTGATGCTCCGTGAACCGAACTCAGTTGATTCCTTGAATGGCCTCCTCAAATTCAGCACGAAGGATGCCATTTTGGAATACCTCTAACTTAAATGGGATTATCTCCCCAGCCGCCTTAAGCTCGCAAGTATTTCCAAAGGTGTATGGCCGGGACATTTCAGCAATGTACTCCAGTCTGTTAATATATGGGACTCCAGATGCATCCTCAGTGAATTCCTGTAGCCTCTGCCAATTTATAGATACATGATTTACAATGTCGGCCCGTATTTGTGCAGACCTTGATAAATCCCCGTAGATCAGAAATGCCAACGAAAAGAATAGGCAAGCGCCGTCACCGGGCATCTTAACCAATCGGTGCGGAACCTGTACTCCATTAATGGAAACTATTTCTTCACTCATCTTCACTCATTAAACAGTTTTTGTTCAAAGTTTTAATTCTAAAAACAAACATCATACTGATGCTACACTTTCCGAACATAACCAAACAAAAACCTTGCACATTCACAACAACATTCAAATCTCAGCTGTAGGTAACATAATATAATAACTTTACAGATGATTACTAAAATTTAATTCACATCAACCTGCATTTAGAAAATTTCCTTTATTATATTTATGACTTTAATTTTAGTAATAGGAAACACGTGTTTTATATTACAGATGGTATTTGTTTACATTTATAATACATTGTGTAAATGGCAATTTTTATTTTCTAAATTATTATAAAAAGGAATAAAATATCTTAAAACCATTTTTTAGCAAGCACCTACGACCTAAAAGTAACTCACATACCAAATTTCAGCATTGTAGGTGCTATAGTTATTGAGAATTCGTGATGAGTGAGTGAGTCAATTTGGCTTATATAGATATATATAGATAAAAAAAGTAACTTGACAATTCCTCACATGTGCTACTGCGTGTGAGTGGGGAATGAGTTCTATATCAGCTAAAAAGCGTATCAAATGTATTTAAATTATAATAATTTTAAAAGAATATACAATTTATGAATGCCTATTACAAAAATATATTTAATTAGATAAAAAACATATGTATCAAATTTGCGTTTATTAAGTTAGATTATTAGTTAGTTATGTATCAAATATGTTTATTAAGTTAGAGGAGTCTATTGTTTGACTGTAAAAAAACCATCTAAATAGAGAATTGGATCAGTATGTTAGTAAATACAGTAAGTCTTAAATCTTAAAAACATGTGTTTTAATTATGACAAAATGTTATTAAAATTAGTATTAATTTGTAATAAAATAATTACTTTTTTATGTGATACTAAGAGTTACATTTTATTGCTAAGAATTTCACACACAAAAATATGTCAAATTATTTTACTGATAACGTTTTCAACGTATTCCATTCGGTGACGGCGTGGTTCACCTTCACCAACAGCGGTATTCTGCACTCAGCCAGGTCCTCCTGCAGCCTTCCACCGATCCTCTGATTTGAGCAAGTCTTTTTGTCGTTTCATACTTCCCTCCGATCCCTACATTTTCCACCTTCCGGTATCTTCTTCTCTTTCTTCTCATTCCTCAAACTCTTCCTTCTACAGCTGTTCTCAACATGCTCTTTCCTCTCACCAAATATCCTAATCAATTAATTCTTCTTCTTCCTGTGGTTTCCATTATTTCATTCTCTCCGCCCTCTCTTCTCATTACTTCTTCATCTTACACTCTAGTTTCCCATCCATTTTCGTCCTTCTCCAAACCCACATCTACTTTGCTTCCAGTCGCTACTAGTCTTCTTTCCTAAGAGTTCATGTTCCCAGTGCATATAAGAAAAGAAAACACTAATTAAACATTTCATAAATCAACTTCTTATCCAACGCTCCACAAAGTAAACTTTTATTCTTATAAAGCGTTTCTTTTGCAATTGCAATTCTTACTTTTATTTTCTATGCAGAACTTACATCCTTCAATCATACTTCATAGATATTTTAAACGACGTACTTGCTCTTTTGGGTTTACCTTTAATTTAATATTTTCTCGCTCCTCCTCTCATATTACTACAATCTTTATTTATGTATGTACATTTTTATCCTTAGTCTTCACTTGATGTATCAGTCACACAGTAGATGTGATAGACCGGACAAATAACACTTTTTTCGACGGGTTACTAATGAGTACAGTCCCAGCTAATCCATTAACAATATCCTGTTCCGGTTGAGCACAAATATTTCCTATATGCACCATATGATCTAACTTATAATTTATTCTCATTATTCGGCTATTTCAAGGCGGTCGGTCTGCCAGATGCTACTCTCTGGCGGCTACTCGAGACATTACAGTGTGGCGGGAACTTCACACCAACACTCACATAGATACAGTCGAGTGCAGTCTGTGTCTGTGGTAGTGACGTTGTTTGTCTGGTGCTGTCTGCAGGTAGCCACGCGGCCCGTGTTCCGTTCTTCGCCCACGATTACTGGATGAGGTTCAGTTGATACTTCGAGTGTAGACGAACATCATTTCCGGTAAGTACGCTATAAGTGTGTTTCTTGGTGGGATGAGGGTATCGTACGCGTGGCAGAAGTGTTAAGGCCGGAACACGTGCACCTAGACGATGCGCATGCCTCGTCAGCTCATTGTACCTGAGCAGTTATGTTTGTTGTTTAGTTAGTTGTTAACACGCCAGTTCATTGTTGTTGTATAGGACGGTTTTTAGTTTAGATCTGAGATCTTGAGCTGAATTGCGAATGAATTATTCACCATGGAAACCAATCTGATAATTAGTTATCGCAAGGTCACGAAGCTTCCGTATAAGTAGTTTTTAATAAGAACAACAATTTTCATTTCCTGACAAATAATTGATAGGCCTCAGGTCTATCTATGGAAAACACGTTTTTACAGTTTAATTAATTTAGTTAAAGTTGTAAAATCTTTCATTATTAAAGTAGACAAATATTTGTAAAAGTCTTTGTGTTAAAATGATTAATTTTGATAAATAATTGTCAAGCTTAAAAATGTTTGTAAGGTTGTTATTTTAGTCTGGAATAGGCCCTTATTACATCCAGAGATTTTCGCGATTGTTGTACTGTAATTAGGATCGTGATTAATTAATAATTAAACTAGAATTTGTACTTTTTTCTTATATTCCATGACTGTGTAAAGAATAACGACGAGTTTTTTAGTTATTCTATCGTGATATCCTTTCAATTCTGTGTTGGTGATGTGAGAAAAGACGCCAAGTGTACCTTGCGGGGCAAAAATACCGGAGATGATATGGATCCGCTAAGGGTGGCTGTAAAGTAACTTAGGCTCACGCATCCCTGCTACGGTCAATATAGACAACTATTTGGTACCCACAGTGGGAAGGGTGAGGTATTCTAGGAATTGGGGCCACTGCAAGAGGGAGAAGTGTTTTATAGGAGGCGCCTGGGAAGGGTCGGACTTCATTCATAAAAACAACGGTGGCCTTCACAGGTTTTGCCGTAGATTTTGAAAAAGTTTTCCTTTTTTTAGCTCAAAAATAACCCACATCAACTGTTTGTAAAGTTTAATAGTTAGTTAAAATTTAACTAAAATGCAATTGGTAAACAAAATGTTTTGTTTTCTATATTTTTTAGGAAATCTTGCTCTACAGGTGTCGTGATTGTGTGTCTTTGATAAACTACGCTAATTAGCCCAGATTGACAAACTAAAAAATATTCTCAGTTCGATCTTAAGCAGAGTGAAAACAAGTTTGAAAGGAATCAGCTGATAACAATCGGCTGTTCATTTGTCATTGGGTTTAATTAATTACATTAACTAAGGTTTAGTCAGCCTTAAATTATTTTAGTCCGAATAAAATACATTAGAAACAAATTAATTTCTAATTAACCTGTACGAACTATTAAATGAGACTTATACCAAACTAATTACAATGAATCAAACTGTCATCCACCCACAAGAAATTATTTTACTAATATTATTCTCGCTACAGTGACAGGTTAAAGACGACTCACGCGCAATTTCACTCATAAAAACGTGTTATTAAACACAAATATCACAATACAAAGCAAATTAGTCTAAGCGAAAACTCCAACATCATTTTTTTCTTAAGGAAAATAACATTGTGGACATTATGCAATTAGTTTGAAAATTATTGCTTACTTATTTTAAGTTTGATAGCAAATTAAAACTGCAAAATGGCAAAACTGAAATGTCAGGCCAGTGGCGCGTGGCCGTTCCGTCAGTACCAAAGTTATTTTATTCGGTCTATAGACTCATTCAAAATTCATACTCGCCCATATCTTGACGATCTTAAGCATAAATAATTATAACATCATAAAATTGAAAAACAAAAACGCTAAATTGTGTTTGTTGTCAAAATATTTTTGTTATCTACTCAGCAACCTGGATGATGATCCTTACTTCCAATACTAGCCCATATCAAGCGTTTATTTATCCTACGTAGAAGACACTCCAGTTATTGGCAAACCAAATAGATGCATAACCTGTTGGAATGGCATATGAGGAGTGTTATCTATTCCTTGTATTTTATTACTTAATCGACCATTTGGCTATTTTATCTAACACGCCTAAACAATAACTAAACATCTGTACACATATCCTTCTAACATAAAAATATCTGCTACAAAATTGTGAAACAAAAAAGTGTTTTTAAAATCGTATAATTAATATATGTATAGAACTATATTTTTACTATTAATTTAGAACTGTTAACATATTACGTCATAATCTGCCTTTTTTAAGTCTCTAAAACTGAAATCTTTGTCAGATGTCATCAACAGGAAAACTGCCATTGTTTGGCTCTTTCTTTAGTCGAATAAATTTGGATTGTTTAATATTAAAAGAGAAATTAAATGCCTTTATTAAGGTTAGAAGTTATGACTGTAAAGTCCTCTCTCACAACATAGTACGTAAACAACAAAACTTAAAAAAAAACTAATTTACATACAAAAATTAAAAATTAATAATAATAATGGTAAATAAACAAACAAATTGTCTTAAAACGAGTAAGCAAAAACAGTACATAATTTAAATGACGTATAAGTTCATTAATTTTATTTATATACAAAACAATAACTGTAAATACTATGATATACGCAAAAAATAACGTACTCCGTCGAAACTAAATAAAAATAAATAAATCAATGTAAGAAAGAAAATAAGGAAGTTTGAGAAAAGAAGAAAAGTGGATGGCCTTAAAATAGGATTCTACCTTTACATCTATATCTGCATTTTTCAAGGCAGGTGTTTTATTTTGCACATTTGAACGAAAATGTCATATTCATTTTACGTTAAATTCATACAAGTATCAAACGAGGTGCCTGCTCTTGAAAAACGGTTCTGGGGATGGTTGTAATTATACATTGTCCAAAACGTAAATGCTAGTAATATGTTTTATACATCAAGTGACATGTATGACCCAATATTTTTTTTACAAGGCACAGAGAAGAAAGAAACAAAGGTCGCTCTCTTAAAGGCCGCAGTGAACACCCTAAGTGGCAGTTATAAATAGATTTAAACTTTAATGTTCATTTTTATACATCTGTAGACTAATAATTACTTCTTTTATCCTTGAGGGTTGGGGGGGGGGGGGCAAGACAGGGACTGAAATTCCATCGGCAGCAAACTGGAGGAATAACTACGCGACACACTACACACTCAGCGCTATTGTATGCGACTTCTATTTTTTCTTCTCTGTAATCAAGTTAAACAAAAATTCAAAGTTACGTTTTTAACCTAATAAGTTTGTTATTAGCTAAGCAGTGTTGCATTTTATTTTACTAAAATATAAAACGTTTTATAAGCAAAAAAGTACAAGAATATATTACGAACACAAAAATATTATACAAACACAGTACATTTATCATAAATAGCAATTTCAGCATTGTTGTAGCGATCTTATTATTAGTTTATGATATTTTTTAATCCACACAGTGACATTGATCGCCAAAGACTGACAAGTATCAATATAATCTAGTTTTGAGTCACTTCGATATACGAACTTACAAATGAATATACATACGTAGATAGAAATACACATTCTCAAGTAAAGAAGAAATAAAAATACAAAATTAACCATTGGAATTTCAAAGGAAGTTGTATACGTTTATGTAGTCAATCAATTGAAGAAGGTTGATTTCTCTAGTAGAAACGTCGCTAACAAACGCAATCACTGGCAATTGAATACGTTTGTCACATTGTAATATTGACCGGACAGTTGGTTACACTGGGGACATAATCAGTTGGACACACCACAGAGTATATAGTTAATTTGTATTCTGTGGACATACCGTCAAGTACATTATATCACATACCGGTTCCAATGTTTTCATCTAATTGCCCTTTGGCTTTAAATTTGTCCACAGTCTTAACATTATCCCGTATCGTTATACGTTCACGCCTTATACAGGGTTGGGCAAAAGTCTGAAACATATTTACTAATTTCAAAACTATTGAAAGAAATGTAATGAAACTCTGCAGTTATGTACACGTCCCTATACCAAATATTTACACATATTTTACTTGTTTTTCGCATAGCCAGGTGATGGCCCATGAAGGAAGTCTTAAACAATTTAAAAATAAGCCTACCTCGAGTTATACCTCATTTTAAAGGTCTTTGTTTGTAAAACACAAGAGTGCAAATCTGAGGTCAAAAGGATGACCCAGTCAGAAAATATAGCCTCTCAAAGAATTTAATGTCATATAACTATCACTGCTTAAGACAAAGGCAAGATAGTTATTATCTTTTGCTGTGTAGAGCTATAATTCATCTAACTGAATATGAGAAATTAAATTTTATAAAAATAAGTAACGAATTATTATAATAATATCTTTAAACTATTTTTGATAAACCTACTGTCAAAAGTGTGTTAATACATTTTTCTTATTTTTATCTTAATTAAATAGCATAGCTATTTTTATAACGCAGTCGTTTGTTACGGTTGTTAACAATCAAGAACATTCTCAGCAACAGTGACCTGAAACTGTTAAATAAACAGCCGTATAACTGAGAAGAATCAGTAATAGGACATTAAATTGAATCGCTGTCTTTTGTGAATGGGTTATTCTTTTGACATCAGGTTTGCAGTTTTGTATTGTACAAAGACCTTTAAAATGAGTTATAACTCGAGTTATATTTAACATTTTTAAGACTTCCTTCGTGGCCCATCACCTTGCCATGCGAAAAACAATTAAAATATGGCTAAATATTTGGTATGGGAACATGTACATAACTGCAAAGTTTCATTACATTTCTTTCAATGGTTTTGAAATTAATAAATTCATTCCAGACTTTTGCCCAACCCTGTAAACAGTATATAATTATATTTTTCTGTCACATTTAATCATGTCGGTGCAATATATTGCAGTGCGTGTAAACTAACCATTACTTTTAATTAGGGAAATTAACATTTTTTTCGGTATTTCGTCAGCAAATATGAAGCAATACCGAATTTGATTCCGTAAACGGATCGGTGCCCATGAAATTTCTTGAGTTAGGAAAAAGATACGACAGCTTGATTACATTAATATTTAAGCTTCAGGGCTAAGTAAGGTGGGAAAATATAAGAAATTTCATCAAATAACTTGGTATCCGTCTCACTTGCCCTAAAAAGATCCTATCACTACTCTGTCTCCCATATGAGTTAGCACAGAGAAAGTATTTTGATGGTTCAAAAAAATGATTGTTACAAGTTGGTCTAAAAATCCATTTTAGGGTCCCCTGAATACAAAAAGCGGTTTTTTTTCGATAAAAAATGTTGGTGTCTGACCGTATGTGTGTATGTGCAGTTCTCTGGAGACCAAACGGGTGGATCAATTTTTATGAAATTGGAATGTACGTGTATTTAACCAATATCTATAGATTAAAAAAAAAAAAAAATTAAGTTTTAGTTTTTTTTTTTTATTTTTATGGGCAAAAAACTTACAACAATTGAATTTTCTGAAAAACTGCTCTAACGATTTTGATTAAATTTACAGGAAAGAAGTAAATTACAATTTAAAATATTTTAGTAAAACAGCATGTCTCTAACTTGACTAGTTGGTCAGGCAAAAAAAATCATATTTGGGAATCAAACTGGTAATTTTCAACGTTTTTATTTTTTAGTGTTTAATATGGAGGAAAGTTTGTGCCAAGTCTTTGGAACCAATTACTTTTAGTGTGGATTCAAAACGGTCGTTTTCTCTTTACATAACAAAAGACAACTGTTAGAAATAATATTTGTTTTCAGTAGTCACAGACCGGGCCCGAAGGCCGATTTGACATGAGCGCAGCGACTGACATAGTAGGCACGCGAAGAGTGCACTGGGTCCTCTAGTTTTAAAAATGTCTCTGAAAATATTACGTCTACTTAGGGCAAACTGGAAAGTGCTTGTGAATGTGTGTTATGTAGCCTCGTTAGTAACTGAAAGAAAAATGTTCTTAGATTATATATTTCAAGGACCTTCTCATAACCAAACCTTGTAAACGAGTCCTTCCACCCACCCTACAACTATCACACCAACTCGGACGTCAGACAAACTGTTCATTGGTAATCACTAAGCTGGCGTCTAATCAACGCCTTAAGATAGGCAATACAAAATTAGCATTGTTACACAAACAACCGTTTTAAAACTGAAGGTCATGTTTTACAGCTTTGTTATAGATAATTATAATAACCGAAGTAAACAATTAAAGTTAGTTTTACAGAATTAAATCCTAAACTCTATCATGTGTGACTTAAGGCCAGACTGTCCCAAAGAGGAAGTGATACTTGGAACATGATTAACGTGTCATTTTGAAAGCTTAAAGATAAGATTTTTTCGTTTGGTAGATAGCAGAGCTAATGAGACAGTATCTGATAGATATGTGGTTGGTACCGCCGGATAAGTTATGGAGCAGTGGAAAGGTTCCATACATTCAACTGTATCTTAACTTGAACAATGTTGAGGCCAGATTCTTATTTCAAAGAGTGAAAGGGTAATTGAACAGAATATGGTAAAATCGTAATCAAAATAAATAAAGAAAAACATGATAAAGAAATATAACAAAATAATGGAACGTAGAGAATTAAACAACACAGGTACTCGCAAAAGTAATATATATAAACATGATTTCCAATGGAGCAAAATAATCGAACGTAAATAATAAAAACATATTAGGCAACGTCATAAAATATGGAACGTGACTACAAGATGACACAAAAATTATGGCAAAATAAATGAAATGCAACGCAGAGAATGGAAACAACATAATCGCTAAAGTAAAAAAAATTGGGTGTGCGTCGGACCACACGGTGAAAGTTATACTTCTTTGGCCATTCTCATACACCCACTCACGCACACAAACAGACAGGATATATAAATGAAATATAAGACATTTTTCAATATTATTCAATATATTTATCTTCAATATATTATACGTGACTTCATTATTATATTATACACCTATATTATCATTATCAGTAATTTCTTCGATTAAATTTCTTCGATTATCAATCGATTAATCGATAGTTCTTAAAAATTTGTTCTTACTTTTCAGCGTGACGCGGTTTCTCGACCAACATCCCATCCCAAAGTGTCTAACGGGCGCAAAGAAGTATAACTTCAACAACTATGGAATTTACAGAATGTATAAAAACCATGATAAACTATGAAGCAAACAAATGAATGAAATGTAGACAGTGTAAACAACAACATGTTCGATAGCTTAAAAAATATGGAAAATACAGAAACACGATTGTCATTGAAGCAAAACAATGTTATTTAGGGAATGAAAACAGAAATATAACCGCCAACGTGCAAACATATGGAACTTAGGCCAATAGGATGATAAAAAAAATGACAAAATAATGAAAGCAACAGATTGCTAGTGAAAAAAATCGTGAAGCACACAGGATACCATAGAAGTATGGCAAAATAATGAAACGTAGATAATTTTATCTTATTTTAGTAATATATCGGCAAAACTCCATTTAAAAAAATGGCATAGTGGTATAAAACAATATAAACCTTAAATACAGAAAAACTAGTATGTATATATAGAAAAACTAGTAGCATGGCAAAGTTGCACCAAAAATACATAAATATATAAAGGCAACTACAATATCACAATAAATGACAACTAGACTATACATTAGATAATGTAAACATAAGCATACTGCAAACGTTTGAAAAATATGAAACTTATAAAGTGTAAATAAAAACTCGACAACTGACAATAAGAAAAAAGCAAAATAATGGAACTCACAAGATATAAAAAAACTAATAAATAAAACATTAGTTTAAAACAAACGTTATACATATAAACAAAAACATGATAAAAAATAATATAGTTGATCTTGGAATATTAAAGTAAAAAAAAAATAATCAGAAATGCAATAAAACAGATGGACCAACAAAATAAGCTACAGTATCTAATTTTCTCTGTGTAATCTACTAATTGAATTGTGGGCTACTAACAACAATTCAGTGTTTTGTTTAGCATTTTTATTGCTGCTATAATAATGGCCGAGACAATACATGTAGGAGAAAGGAATCACCATACGTATAACAGCTGTGAATTATCACGGGAGCAAAACGAAAGTTCAATTTCAACCTTGGAGACAAAATGACCTTGGAACATTTGTTAGTGTTGGAGGCCTCGAGATCAGCTGTTTTGGCAATGCATCTGTGTATGCGTGGCACTATAACGTCAAAACAAACTCAGCACTGTCAAATGACAGCATAGTGTTGTGCAAGTGAAATTCTCATTTGTGATTCATACATAAATACATCAAATTCTTGTTTTGCACGAGTAAAATTGTTGAAAACTAATTAATTATTAAATTCATATTTACAATTATATAAAAACAAAAATTAAAATGCATTCCATAATATTCTTGTTATTTTTTCAGTCCCTGTTACTGTGCAGGTATGGAAACTCCCCCTGTTATTCCATAAACATTTGAAATAACATCATACAATTTAGAAAACTGAGAATTAATGGAATTCATTAATTTTAAATATCAATAAAAACTATTAAATTTTTTTAATTAAAACAAATCGTATTAATAGAAATATACTTAAAAAGAACAATACTAAATAAACAAATAGAAATATATTAAATAGCATCATAATCGTTTCATTTTAAAATAATGGTACCAGGTAGCTGGCACAAACTTTCTCACTTTTCCTTTTTTATGTTAGATTTTTTTTAAAAGCACACCTAAATAAAAATAAATGTTCAATTAATTACATTTCTAAGGAATGTACAAACCAAACATTTATTTTATTTAAATAAAAGTATCGAACAAATAATCTTCAAAAACAGCTGTTCAATTATGTAAACAACCGTCAACAGCTTGAGTTAGTTGTGGCTTCCGGCCTTCGGGTTCCAGCCCCAGCTTAGTGGGTTGGTAATTAACAAATATAATAATAAAATATACATAAAAAAGGTTTGGTTGTAATTTGCATCTTAACTGAAAATTTAATCAAAATCGTTGGAATAAAACTTGAAAAATTGCATGTTTGAATGTTTTGCACGGGAAAAAATGTATAACTCAAAAACTAGTCAAGTTAGAGACATGCAGTAAAACTATTTTAAATTGTAATTCACATCTTTCCTGAAAATCTAATCGAAATCGTTAGGGATTTTTTTGAGAAAATTTCATTTTTGTATGTTTTTTGGCCATAAAAATAAAGAAACTAAAATTTCATAAAAGTGAAAAACGGTCTGGAGATATTGATTAAATACACCTATATACCAAATTTCATAAAAATCTATCCATCCGTTTGGTCTCCAGCGAACTGCATATACACTCAGCCAGATACACATACAGACACAGACAGGAATTCGGACAGACACACAATGGTTTTTTTCGAAAAAACACTTTTTTGGGTTCTGGGGAGCCTAAAATGGATTTTTAGACCAACTTATAAAAATAGTTTTTTTACGATCACAATACTTTATGCTGACGCATAAATGGGAAAAAATAAATAGTTCATGGGGTAAAATAAAATTTCATTTTAAAAGCTTTTGTTTACTTTGTGATTTGTTGCTTTGAAACTTTAATAACAGAAACAAGTGCAATGTTATTTCTCTGTACATTTTAAATGTAGTCTATTATTTATATATTTTCATGTATATTATTAGAGATGTATAATTATAAGCTAATGACATCTAGAAAACTTGTTTAAGTTACCCCAAGACTAATTTCACTGGTCAACAAAGTTAGCTATTTATTACTTCCAAAGTTCCTAAATATTTTAATGTACAGAGTCCTTAAATTATTGTCCTCCGATGGTTTGGTGGAAGATTCCAATTCGAATCTTAGACACCGACTCCGCTTGTGCGCATTTTATCGAACAAGAATGATCATACGATACTGGATGACCTTTGTTATATGGTTACTAAATGAGATCATAGAGAAAAAGAAACAGAGGTCGATTTCTTATGGCCGCAGTGAACGCCTCAGGGGCAGTTATAAATGGATTACAACTAATGTACCCATACATATGTAGTAAGTAAGTACATATATGTAGTACACGACGTTTCTCCTCAACTATTTGAGGGTATAAATGGAGGGACTGACAAGGTGCTGGCCCTGCCAGCCGCATGGCAAACTGGAGAATTATATAGGGCCTACTCGACACACATTCACACTTTTGGATACGACCCCCGACCCCTGTGTTTCTTTCTTCTCTGTGCTAAGATCAACTTATGCTCAAATAAGACTCATAATTGAGCACCGCATGATAAATAAGTTATAACCTAATAGCTAGAACAATTAAGTAAGTGATTTGTATCTTTACATGGAATCCGATCCATGTAGTATTAGTTTGATTCTCGTCAAACTGACAAGCCTGATACTCAGTTCTCACTTCACTCAGCATTCGAACTCAGACCATCGCCCAACAAGGACAACCAAGATTCATCTAGTAGTGTTCACTCTGATGGTAACCATTGGGCGAACGTCATATCAGTGTAAATACAATTGAGTACAGAGCCTTTGCCCATAATACTCTCAACACTTAGCTCCCAAGTATCGGGGTTACAACACATGCCACAGAGAAAAAGAAACTGAGGTCTGAACGCCTCAGTTCAGATATAACTAGATATAACGCCTGGCTGCTACAACCAATGGTGTGACGATATAAGCCAACCGCAACCATAGTAACTCCTTTACGTCTTGCATTGTTGCCACGTTTCATTCTTTAAATGCACCTGTTTTATTACGAGTTTGATGTGAATTTGAGTGCGAGTAAAACATTACGATCGTTAGTTTTCTTATTGTTTATATTGTCTTTTACATATTCTTTACTATTATTTATATATTGCTATTATTTATCGAATTATTTGTATATTGTTCTATTTTATTATTGTTTAGTCTAATTGAAAATGCCTTTTCAACAAGTGATTATTGTATTGTCAATCGTATGTCTAACGCGGTACTCATGGCAACTCCGAGCTTCAGAGCACTCTGAAATGCGCTAACCGCGCTCATTCCAAGTCGGAAAATTCATTAAATAAACTATATCTACTCGACACACATTCAATGCACTATCTGATGCGACCTCGTTTATTTCTTCTCTGAGAGTACGCCACGGTGTAGGATTGTAGTACAGTAGTAGTAAAGCCTAACAAAATTCAACGCTTGTGGTTGGACAAACAGCCGTGATAGAAAAGAAAGATTTGTTCTTGTTGTCCCGATGAGAGTACGACAAACTCGGCCAAATGACAAATTGTGCTGCCAAATACCAGGAGGTCGCGCGCGGCTGCAAGTTCCAAAACGGGCGTGTCAAGGCTGTTGGCTGCCTAACTGAACCATCGTCAGTGATCAAATACTTGGAGGTACTAGCAGAGTCCATCGTGTTTCGTCTCCGAGCCATCCTGTCTACTAGTATAGAGTTACCAAAGTGTGGGGTCGTGCAAGGAATCGTAGTAATAATGTAACATCAAAAACGAGCGCTATTGCTGTGCTTGTCGCTCTACGTGTGTTTATACTGTGATCTAACCTCATCAATATTACAATCACCATTGTTTACTTCCCAACAGCTGTCAAAACTTTTTTGGAAATCATTATTTATTTGAACAGCTGTTAGTTTTCGATTCATTTAAATCTCTCTCCATCTTATTCTTATGGCCGAAAACGTACTTTAAGGGCTTCCCGTGCCGTTCAGGGTAAAATATCGAATAATTAAGACCTTATTGTACAACTACGAACAGAGGCATATTTATTGATACCTCAACCGTTTAAATTGGTCAAGAAATAAGGGAAGAGTTGTGTTGACAAAAGCCGGCTTCACGTATTATATATAAGGATTAGTATTTTGATGAATTTAAGTAAAATGCTGAATATATTAACCCAGCCGTTATATGTGGCTTCGTAATATATTGTGAATTGACCTAGCTTCAGGGGTAGCGTACTCATCATCATCATCATCGAAGTACGCACATCATTTCTTTTGTGAATCCCTCCGGTCTGAGGAAGGAAAACGTGGTTTGCCGAAATCGATCTCCATAGTATTTGTGCATTTTATGCTTATATTATAATATATTTGTATTGTGTGACGTTCACTTGTACTGTATACGCACCAAGACGTATTATGATAATTAAAAAACTATTTATGTTTCTGCAACTTTGGTACAAAATGGCAGACAAATTACAAAAAAACACAGAATTTGTCACGGAGGTAATTTTGAAACTGATGTAAAAAACTAATCTAAACCATTGTAGCGATTTTTAAGGATCTTTTCCGTTAATCCACTACAATAATCATAACGTAGGTCAACGTAACATAACCAAACCTAACTCAGCCAGAACATAACTAAACCTAACATAACCTAACCAAAGTAGTGGTAATGAATTAACGGAAAAAGTCCAACATGAATTTATTAGTTAATTCAAAATATTTCTTTAAAACAATATTTTTAATTAGCTCTAGCTGCACGATAATTAGCTGGATGAGCGAGTCAGGGTATTTGAGAACTGACAGTTGCTAAACAGCAGAGAGAAAATAAACTTATGTCGCTTTTTATGGCCGCAGAGAACGCCTAGTCAGATAGAAATAAATGTCAAATAATGTACATAAATCTGTAGTAATAATAACAAAGTTCATGCTAGAGGATTTAGTCGATTATAAGGAAAAATACTAACAATTGTACTGGCCCCTCCATGCAATAGCCCGGCGAACTGGAGAACCTTTTACTGGACCTAAGTTTCTATAATAAGACACCCATTCAGCGGCTTCTGTTTCTTTCTTCTCTGTGGGTAAACAAACGATTTTGTCCTCTGAGTAGCAGTAATCGTCGGCTGTATATTTTTACAGTATATTCAACGTAAAAGAATACGTATACTGGAAAAATAATTCAACAATTAAGTTTCTACGTTGTTATGAAACTGTATTAACTAAAGTGATAACTCCAGATAGTTAGTATAAAACACACTCTTTTTGGTGATTAAGATTTAAAACTAAAACTTAAAACATTGACATTTTTAATTTTAAGATGTATAACTGAAAGTATAATGTTTTATTATATGTTGCATAAGTGTTGTAGACAATTTTTTCTCTTCAATTTATATTATTGTTAATACTTACATTCTGTTGTTTTTGACAATTATTGAATGTGAAATGTTAACTATCATTACAACGGTAACCTCAATAGTGAGCATGTTTGTTTTAGTGGTTTCTGAGAAAACATGATTACTGTAAGTTTCACGTCAATCAAACTACGATATACAGTAGTTAATAAACACTTAAAGCTTGTTTATCCTGAGTGGTCTTTAATAAAATGGATAAAAAATATATTAAATGAAAACATATCTATATATTTCAAATAATTTTTTATTTTTGTTCACTGAATTTCTGAAGCATCCCCTGAACGGATTTCAATTAACCTTTTTTAAAATTGAAAGTAGTTTTGCGTTGCATGGAATGTCGATACCATATTTGAAACAATATTGTTTAAATTTTTTTCTAATCCAGCAGACGACAGAAGCATTTTAACAAATATGTAAAATTACGCATTTCAGAAGTAAAACAACTGTTTCTAATTTGAAACATTAGAAGTAAGTTCAAATTCAAAGGCCTAAATTAGCGCAGCGAGTGACGGGGTTGGAATGCGAAGTGTGCAGGGGTGTCTCCTGGTTATTGTTTACGATACAAACTAAACATAAGAATTATTAAGCAGTAACGAAGAAAACAGTTTAGATTTGAGTGGATTTTAAATGCTTTTACAAGCGTTATATCTAATAATCTGTCAGGCTGAATAAAAAATTATCAAATACATGGAATATATGTGCCATTATTATTTGTTACGGCACATAATAATAATTACTGTATTATAAAAATATGGATCCAATTGAACGAGTCAAGTACAGTAAACACTGTCTTGATTAGATGACTTTAATTTGTGTCAGACTTGTTTAATTTTTACGAAATGAGCTGTATCTCTTTTACTAGATACCAGGTTGTTGTTGTTCTTTTTCCTGTCTCCTTTTGGTCAATATTTCAATAAAGCATACCTCAATTATATTTAAAGGTATAGCAGCTTAAATGGTTATTAAATCACAATATTTATAATTCTACTTGTTCGTGGCATATTTATCAAACAGTGTAATCGGCGATTTACGCAAGGATCCTCAACAATCATGTGTTGGTAGGATGGATGGGGAGGCGAACAACCCTACGTAGATTGTAGATAGTTGGGTGACACGCACTTCAATCGTGTGAGGTGAAGCCAGATTAAAACACTTACATCAAATTGTTGTCCAATGGCAAATCAATTGAACATTCTAGATTGTACAGTAGATTAGAACAATGCTAACAAGTATGAAAGTGTCAAGGTTACGGAAATGTGATTGGTGGCGTATATACATACCGCTCTAAACGTCACATATGACGGCTTTCTATTTAACGAAGGCTGGCCACTTGGGTTGATCTGACAATGACGCCGTCAATGACGATCGCTGCACGATTACATTGTGTGATCGATTACCTCGGTCCATTGTTCCTGCACCTGTTGCCTTTGGCCTGCATGGTCGGTGCGTGCCCGCCTACATCACCACATTGGCGGCGTACATACCGCTCTAAAGCTAAGTACAGATGACGAAGTCACTGGCTTTTAACTTACAGTTGTTAAACCTTTAATTACCATTTTTTGCATTTAAATGTCCTACTTTCATCAAGGTAGTCTACTATTTCAAATGTTGGCTGTCAAGTCATGTTTATGCATTGTCAAGTCATGTGACCATCGCTGAGAGAGTCATGGTTGTCATAAGTTTGTTGGTAGCTGAGAATGTCATGATTGTCGTAAGTGTGATGATGGATTAGCGGGCTATCGTCTCATGCGTATTGGTGGCTGAGAGGATCATCACAGTTGTGTGTTGGTCGCTGAGAGAGACATTATCGTCGTAAGAGTGTTGGTGGCTGAGAGGGTCGTCATCATCGTAATTGGTTTGGTAGCTCTGAGATTCTTTGCCGTCAAAAGTGTGATGGTGGCTGAGATAGCAATCATCGTCGTAAGAGTGTTGGTGGCTCTGAGGGTCTTCATCGTGTGTTGGTGGCTCTGATGGTCATTGTCGTCGTAATTGGTTTGGTGGCTCTGAGGGTCTTCATCGTTTGTTGGTGGCTCTGAGGGTCATTGTAGTCGTAATTGGTTTGGTAGCTCTAGTGTGTTGGTAGCTCTGAGAGTCGTCATAATCGTGTGTTGGTAGCTCTGAAGGTCTTCACCGTCGTAATTGGTTTGGTGGCTCTGAGGGTCTTCATCGTGTGTTGGTGGCTCTGAGGGTCATTGTGGTCGTAATTGGTTTGGTAGCTCTGATATTCATTGCCGTCAAAAGTGTGTTGGTGGCTCTGAGAGTCGTCATAATCGTGTGTTGGTGGCTCTGAAGTTCTTCATCGTCGTAATTGGTTTGGTAGCTCTGAGGGTCTTCATCGTGTGTTGGTGGCTTTGAGGGTCATTGTCGTCGTAATTGGTTTGGTAGCTCTTGAGATTCATTGCCGTCAAAAGTGTGTTGGTGGCTCTGAAGGTCTTCATCGTCGTAATTGGTTTGGTAGCTCTGAGATTCATTGCCGTCAAAAGTGTGTTGGTGGCTCTGAGAGTCGTCATAATCGTGTGTTGGTAGCTCTGAAGGTCTTCATCGTCGTAATTGGTTTGGTGGCTCTGAGGGTCTTCTTCATCGTGTGTTGGTGGCTCTGAGGGTCATTGTCGTCGTAATTGGTTTGGTAGCTCTGATATTCATTGCCGTCAAAAGTGTGTTGGTGGCTCTGAGAGTCGTCATAATCGTGTGTTGGTGGCTCTGAAGTTCTTCATCGTCGTAATTGGTTTGGTAGCTCTGAGGGTCTTCATCGTGTGTTGGTGGCTCTGAGGGTCTTCATCGTGTGTTGGTGGCTCTGAGGGTCATTGTCGTCGTAATTGGTTTGGTAGCTCTGAGATTCATTGCCGTCAAAAGTGTGTTGTGGCTCTGAAGGTCTTCATCGTCGTAATTGGTTTGGTAGCTCTGATATTCATTGCCGTCAAAAGTGTGTTGGTGGCTCTGAGAGTCGTCATAATCGTGTGTTGGTGGCTCTGAAGTTCTTCATCGTCGTAATTGGTTTGGTAGGGTCTTCATCGTGTGTTGGTGGCTCTGAGGTCTTGTCTTCATCGTCGTAATTAGTTTAGTAGCTCTGAGATTCATTGCCGTCAAAAGTGTGTTGGTGGCTCTGAGAGTTGTCATCATCGTGTGTTGGTGGCTCTGAGGGTAGTCTCCGTCGTAAGCGTGTTGGTAGCTCTGAGGGTCCTCATCGTCGTAATTGGTTTGGTGGCTCTGAGGGTCATTGCCGTCGTAAGTGTGTTGATGGCCCTGAGGGTCATTGTCGTCGTAAGTGTGTTGTTGGCTCTGAGGGCGATCGCCGTCGTAAGTGTGTTGGTGGCTCTGAGGGTTATCGCCGTCGTAAGTGTGTTGGTGGCTCTGAGGGTTATCGACGTCGTAATTGTGTTGATGGGTCTGGGGGTCATTGTCGTCATAGGTGTGCTGGTGGCTAAAGGGTCATCCTAGTCGCAAGTTTGTTGGTGGCAAGGAGAATTGTAAACGGTGTTTAAGTGTAAATGTGTAACACATATGTCTAGGCTGTGAGTATATAGTAGACATTTAATAGATGTTATGATGGTTATGATATCAATAGCTATTTTGACTGGTAACGTAAATTTTGTCAGATATAGAACGGTTTTACTTTTTTATGTCCAGAGATATATTTCCGAATACTTTAAGTTGATAGCCTACTGTAAAATAACAAGCTAGGTGGAAAATTCCAAATCTAAATTATACCTTATCTTCTTGGTTGAATAACACGTTTTAGGGAATCCCACTTCTGTATCTCTCCTTTAAAACAAGCTCCTTCAACTGCCATGTTAAAAAGTCCCGTACTTGGTTGGCTAGTAGTGTATTAAAAAATTGCGCTCTAAGCTTAGTGAAGCCTCGTCTACTCAAGGCTTGGAACATTAAATCTCATATTTTCTGTAATTTATATTGTTACTTCCTTGGTCTAATAAGACGTGTTTGTGGTTCTTATCGTGTGTGGTCGGAAAGGCGTGAGGTCGCCCAGGAGCTGACTTTTCTCAGAGCGAGGTTACGCACGTCACACTACACAGACAAAAACTGTCACATTAGCATGTAGTCTGTTCATGGATAACGCCTCTCCTCACATGTTCGGCTCGCCAGTTACCCGGGATCTGACTTCACTCAGAGCGAGGTTACGCACGTCACTCTGCACAGACAAAAACTGTCACATTATCATGCCGCCTGTTCATGAATAACGCCTCTTTCTCACATGTTCGGGATCTGACTTCACTCAGAGCGAGGTTACAGGTTACGCACGTCATACTGCATAAACAAAACTATCACAATAGCATGTCGCCCAGAGTCTGACTTCACTCAGAGCAAGGTCACCAACGTCACACTGCACAATCAAAAACTGTCACATTGGCATGTCGCCTTACCATTAATAACTCATTTTTGTCACATTTTCGTCTCGTCAGTTGCCCGGGATCTGACTATGTAATCACATATCTGGATCGAGCTTACACTGAGTTTAGAGACAATGTGATACAGGATAGTGCAGATCAAAGTGCTCTTTAGTGATAGCGTGTACTTAAGGCGGACTCGTTAAGAGTTGTGTGTGTAGGTTGAAATTGTCACTTCATGGCCGATAGCTTCACAATTAATTAATTGTTCTTTCTATTTTTGTAGCCCTTGAAGTACGAAGGAAGGGGTTAATTGTTAAGAAACTGTGTTATAAGTTTTGTCTCTTTTTAATGACGAAAGAACATTTTTATTCTTTAAAATCTATTACGTTATGTAACGTTTGCTTTTCATTTTTGTCAAATTTTAGTAATAAATGTTAGTTATGTGTGCAATAGTAAAATAAATTGAAACTTCCTTAATGTTCTTAAAAGTAATAATTCACTAATACCCAAAGTGAGTTCATCTCTAAAATTTGATAACTTTCATACATATGTAAAAGTATATGTTTACAAATAATAAAATAATTATAAATCAATAAAAAGTTTATTTTTGAATTTTTGAATGAATTTAGTTTGTGACGTCCGCTTAACAGGACGTTATGCACAGTTTTTCTTGAGTAATTTTTCTTGAGTAAATTACAAGGCCTGTCCAAATACAACGATATATTGCAAAACAATGAAATGCAGCAACTACATTGTTACAACATGTACAGGCTGAAACGTGTATACGACTGCCCCAACTTGTTCTAATCTTATCTAAACACTATTGTCTCACACACGTGTACAATGAATATATACGTTAGGCTAATGAATATATTCCTTGCGAATCCTTGATGGATAGTAAATGGTTCCAAAGAATTGGCACAAACTTTCCCCTATATTAAACACTAAAAAATAAAAACTTTGATAATTACCTGTTTGATTTCCAAATGTAGTTTTTTTTTATAACTCAAAACTAGTCAAGTTAGAGACATGCGGTTTTTATTAAAAGGTTTTAAATTGTAATTCAAATCTTTCCTGAACATTTTACTAAAATCGTTAGAGCCTTTTTTGAGAAAATTCCATTTTGTATGTTTTTTACCCATAAACATTTAAAAAATCTAAATTTCAAAAAAGTGAAATAATTGTCTGGAGATATTGGCTAAATACACCTACATACAACATTTTATAAAAATTGACCCATTCGTTTGGTCTCCAGCGAACTGCACATACACACACATACGGACAGAAACCAAAAATGTTTTTCGAAAAACCACAGGATTTTTAGACCAACTTGTAAAGAACATTGTTTACGATCACAATATTTTCTCTATGCTAACGCGTATGGGAGAAAGTAAAAAGGAATCTGCAAACGCAAAGTTTTAAAAATTGCTGCGTCCATAAGACGCGACTTCTGTTTTTTTCTCTGTGGTCCTACACGAATTCTCGCAACTCAGGGAAAACTTTAGTCTCTTAAGTAGCCAAGAACATTTAGCTCTCGTTTTACTTGATTTCTGATTCACCAGTCAAGCTAAACAAATAGGAAATAAGACCACAACATTACCCCTCCATGTCGATTAACAATTGATGCATTTCAACATGCATCGTAAATCGAAAGGAAATTTAGAGTTAAAGTTCATATCACGTTGACAGTACTCCGTTTCACTGTTGCAATTTATCGCTAATATTACATCACTATGATATATAATTGCCTTTGGATGACCTTTTAGATGATTAGTTTCTACAACTTTGATGATTTACGTCGGGTTGTAACATGCCTTATGAACTAAAGGATTCTCCTGAATGAGTTTGGCCATTGTTGATGTGTAAAATATGACTCCCAAGCAACGAGCCCGAAAGAGTTAATTTGGGTACTTTACCCTTGTCATACTGCACGGGCCGGACGTTCAGTCTGAACGAGCTAAATGACCGACCAAGCAAAAAAGCCAAAATACTTTTTGACAGTTTAATGATTCGTGATCGTTGTCCGAATATTATAAAATACAGGACCTGTAATTTATATATTGGTGCGTTTGGACTAATTAAAAATGTACAAATATCTGGCTCCTTAAAATTGATGTCATAATAGTTGTTCCACTTAGCAAGGCCGTAGGTGAGGAAGCCGTTTCCAATTAATACAAATCTCTATTAGTCTCCACAACACACCTTATGGAAAAAAGTCAGCCTATTTCTTTAGGCTGTAATTGAAGTTTAAGGGTCTGCAGAGGCTGTCAGCCATGTTGGTTTTAATCCTATAAGAATAATATTATTTGCGAATCCATATTTTTTCGTTATTTATAGGCACAAATGTGTGTATGAGGTGTCATTTTAAACGTTATTATATTGCGCGTTGGGTTTGCTTTTAATATTTCTAATACATACGCCTAGTTTTGAAAAAATAGGGGAAAATAAAAACTTCAAACTAAACATTTTTATATTTTTTCTATAAAAGTAATTAGAATCTCACAAAGCAAATCCAACGCGCAATTTTATTCTTGGTCGAATGCAATTTTTTTGAAAAGATCCGTTTAAAAATAACTGTTTAGTTTGTATACGGGTGATCGTATGTCCGGTTAGAAAATAACATTGTTCTTATAGGATTAAAACCAACATGGTCGACATGCTCCGACAGCCTCTGCAGACTCTTGATAAGTCGCCAAGAGAGTGCTCTGCTCTCTGAATAGACAGTGAGAGAGTGAGTGAGTGAGTGAGTGAGTGAGTGAGTGAGTGAGTGAGTGAGTGAGTGAGTGAGTGAGTGAGTGAGTGAGTGAGTGAGTGAGTGAGTGAGTGAGTGAGTGAGTGAGTGAGTGAGTGAGTGAGTGAGTGAGTGAGTGAGTGAGTGAGTGAGGGAGGGAGGGAGGGAGGGAGGGAGGGAGGGAGGGAGGGAGGGAGGGAGGGAGGGAGGGAGGGAGGGAGAGAGAGAGAGAGAGAGAGAGAGAGAGAGAGAGAGAGAGAGAGAGAGAGAGAGAGAGAGAGAGAGAGAGAGAGAGAGAGAGAGAGAGAGAGAGAGAGAGAGAGAGAGAGAGAGAGAGAGAGAGAGAGAGAGAGAGAGAGAGAGAGAGAGAGAGAGAGAGAGAGAGAGAGAGAGAGAGAGAGAGAGAGAGAGAGAGAGAGAGAGAGAGAGAGAGAGAGAGAGAGAGAGAGAGAGAGAGAGAGAGAGAGAGAGAGAGAGAGAGAGAGAGAGAGAGAGAGAGAGAGAGAGAGAGAGAGAGAGAGAGAGAGAGAGAGAGAGAGAGAGAGAGAGAGAGAGAGAGAGAGAGAGAGAGAGAGAGAGAGAGAGAGAGAGAGAGAGAGAGAGAGAGAGAGAGAGAGAGAGAGAGAGAGAGAGAGAGAGAGAGAGAGAGAGAGAGAGAGAGAGAGAGAGAGAGAGAGAGAGAGAGAGAGAGAGAGAGAGAGAGAGAGAGAGAGAGAGAGAGAGAGAGAGAGAGAGAGAGAGAGAGAGAGAGAGAGAGAGAGAGAGAGAGAGAGAGAGAGAGAGAGAGAGAGAGAGAGAGAGAGAGAGAGAGAGAGAGAGAGAGAGAGAGAGAGAGAGAGAGAGAGAGAGAGAGAGAGAGAGAGAGAGAGAGAGAGAGAGAGAGAGAGAGAGAGAGAGAGAGAGAGAGAGAGAGAGAGAGAGAGAGAGAGAGAGAGAGAGAGAGAGAGAGAGAGAGAGAGAGAGAGAGAGAGAGAGAGAGAGAGAGAGAGAGAGAGAGAGAGAGAGAGAGAGAGAGAGAGAGAGAGAGAGAGAGAGAGAGAGAGAGAGAGAGAGAGAGAGAGAGAGAGAGAGAGAGGAGAGAGAGAGAGAGAGAGAGAGAGAGAGAGAGAGAGAGAGAGAGAGAGAGAGAGAGAGAGAGAGAGAGAGAGAGAGAGAGAGAGAGAGAGAGAGAGAGAGAGAGAGAGAGAGAGAGAGAGAGAGAGAGAGAGAGAGGAGAGAGAGAGAGAGAGAGAGAGAGAGAGAGAGAGAGAGAGAGAGAGAGAGAGAGAGAGAGAGAGAGAGAGAGAGAGAGAGAGAGAGAGAGAGAGAGAGAGAGAGAGAGAGAGAGAGAGAGAGAGAGAGAGAGAGAGGAGAGAGAGAGAGAGAGAGAGAGAGAGAGAGAGAGAGGAGAGAGAGAGAGAGAGAGAGAGAGAGAGAGAGAGAGAGAGAGAGAGAGAGAGAGAGAGACGAGAGAGAGAGAGAGAGAGAGAGAGGAGAGATGAGAGAGAGAGAGAGAGAGAGAGAGAGAGAGAGAGAGAGAGAGAGAGAGAGAGAGAGAGAGAGAGAGAGAGAGAGAGAGAGATTGTCGGAAGCCTGTGCGAAAAATACATATATAGCCGGAAATTTTTTGGGGCTGTAATGCGATCTCTCACACACACACACTGACTTGAAGAAAAAATACGTTCCGCACTATCTACCGGCCATTGATCGAACTAGTGTTTCCAAGCTCTGCGACAGGCTGAATGTTTTAACATGGGGTCTGCACTTCGTACAGAGAGTTGAATTCATTGCCATTTTGTAGAGAAGCTATGACCTTGGGTAATTTGAGCGTGTTCAGCCATAGTTTGTGTGGTGTAATTAAGTTCCATTCCAAGGAAATTGCAAACCAGAACCTGCAACTAATGGCCGGGTGTAATGGCTTCCTCCTCACAGGATCCAGCCAATCTTCTTCACGATGTCGCTCTTCTGATTGGTTTGATGTGCTTTACAAGTTGAGAATAACTCAATAAACACGGTAGTTCATATTAACAGTTAATTTTAAATATCAGTGACTAATACTTAAAAATCCTATAACGTTTTACGAAACATAGAACAGCTGATGGCCGTTTCAGAATCCAACATTCCTGTAGTTACATAACAGTCACTCTGGATTACATTTTAAACATATAAGCAAATGCTAGGAATAAATCGTATTACGTTTAACTGCAGATTAAGCAGATACTATTAGTCTGTAGTTTAAAGGAATATCTAACGGCCTTTTTAGAATTCCACGATTCCTGTGGCGACAACATGCTCGTTGGGCACTTTTTAGTACATTCTAAATATCAGTTACAAACACGTAAAAATCCTATTTACGAAATATAGAACAGCTGAGAGCCTGTCCAGAGTCCCAGCATTCCTGTGGCGACAACATGCTCGTTGGGCACTTTTTAGTACATTCTAAATATCAGTTACAAACACGTAAAAATCCTATTTACGAAATATAGAACAGCTGAGAGCCTGTCCAGAGTCCCAGCATTCCTGTGGTGACTACATGCTTGTTGGGCACTTTTTAGTACATTCTAAATATCAGTTACAAACACGTAAAAATCCTATTTACGAAATATAGAACAGCTGAGAGCCTGTCCAGAGTCCCAGCATTCCTGTGGCGACAACATACTCGTTGGGCACTTTTTAGTACATTCTAAATATCAGTTACAAACACCTAAAAATCCTATTTACGAAATATAGAACAGCTGAGAGCCTGTCCAGAGTCCCAGCATTCCTGTGGTGACTACATGCTCTTTGTAAAATTAAAAATTAAATTTTAAAAATCAATAATAAATATGTAAAAAGACCATTGGATTTTTTTTTAAATATAGAATAGCTGACGGTCGTTCCAGTGACCAACATCCCTGTGGTGCGGCAACCACATGCTTGCTGGACACTGTTAATACAACAGATACGTAAACATCCTATTGGGTTTTTTTTTATCAAGATACAGAAGCCTTGACGTCCGTTCCAGAGTCCAACATTCCTGTGGTGACCACCTGTTCGTTGAGCAGTTTAATACTAGACCTAAAATTTAAATATCAGTAACATATACTTAAAAAACTACGCATTACGAAAAACAGGAATGCTGACAGCTGTTCTTAAGTCCAACCCGCTCGTTACAAAGAACAGCTGATTGGACTAGGTCGTTCCACAGTCCCACATTCCTGTGGTGACCACCCGCTCGTTATACAGATTACCGATTTCACTGTGGATCTGTAATGGTGGCCTAGGGTTTGGACGGCTCGTGATGTGGTCACACTCCATGTATGTAACTCCATGACCTGAACACTGGGAGATCTAGTGAATAGGGTGGGTTCCGAAAAACTGTATAGACAAGTACATACAGACACTAGTGCAATATTTGGCTTACAAAACTATAATCAAACAATATAAATAATATGAATAATTATAAGTGATTCCAAAGAATTGGCACAAACTTTTCTCATATTAAACACTACAAAATCAAAACTTTTAAAATTACCAGTTTGATTCCAAAATATGTTTTTTGCCATTACTCAAAAACTAGTCAAGTTAGAGACATGCGTTTTTTACTAAAATAGTTTAAATTGTAATTCACACATTTCTTGAAAGTTTAATCAAAATCGTTAGAGATATTTTTGAGAAAATTCCATTTTTGTATGTTTTTCCCATACAAATAAAAAACTAAAATTTATTGGTTAAATACACCTACTTACTAAAATTTCATAAAAATTGATCCATCCGTTTGGTCTCCAGCGAACTGCACATACACACAGAGACACAAATACGGACACACATCAAAATGTTTTTCGAAACCTCCACTTTTCGGGTTCAGAGGACCATAAAATGGATTTTTAGACCAACTTGTAAAAAATTTTTTTGGCGATCATAATACTTTATGCTAAAGCATATGGGAGAAGTAAAATTTTTTTTATTTACAAAATTACTTTTAATCTTTAAAAAATCCCTTAAAATCGTAATTTAATTTATTTTTAATACTACCATAGAGTAAACGGATACTGCTCTTTCTCTAAAAGTTCTGCTAAAAGTCAGCATATTTTAAAATGTCATGAAGGCTCAAAAACGTCTTCCAAATCAGTGCTTCACTGACTGAAATGAGTCGGTTTCATCATCATTAGGCCTAATGCTTGGAGATTTGATGTCGGTGCAACAGTCTCTCACAGAGTTACCACGGCCAAGGTATCGTGACTCTTGCATTTAGAAAAGAGAGAAGAATGAAACAGAGGTCGCTTTCTTGTGGCCGCACTAAACGCCTATGTGCCAGTTATAAATAGATTTAAACTAATGTAAATCTATATACACCTGTAGTAATAATTCCTATGTTTATCCTTGAAAATTTGGGGATATAAAGGGAGAGACTGACAAGGTACTGGCCCTATCATCGCATGGAAAACTAGAAAAATAACTAATCGACACACATTAAGCGCAACATTGTATGCGACCTTTGTTTCGTTCTTCTCTTTGGTGAAGCCTACCATCATATAGACATTTATCCATCAGAGCTTTGAGTTCTTTTTCTGTCTCTTCGATATTCACTTTTTGTGCACATCAGTAACGAAATAATGACACAATCAAAGTTTTTATGAGTTGGAATGTAAAGAATCTGCTTTTCTCTCTCCTTTGTTTTATAATATCTAAAGATAAAATGATTTACTGTAAAAATATTCAGTTTTAATGATTCTCTTTCTTTCTAACAAAAAATGTCTCAATTAATTGATTGGCCTATGTTCTTTGGTATATTTAAGGGGAGTTTTCACTTGATGATGGTGTTAAATCTTAAAGTCCAAAACGTTTTGTACCATCACACTAAGGATGGAAAATTTCCTAAGTTCATAAACTTTTATTATGGAAAGTTGAGCAAATAATGTACCTGCTGTTTTAAAATTGAAAATTGCTAAAAATAGGCAAGTTCCAATCCATCACTCATGAGTGAGTTGGTCAGTTATTCGGCTTGAAGTCACGTTTCTTTGTATAAGGGGGGGGGGGGTGTGCCTGCCTTGCCCACCTGTGAGCTCACCCACGTCATTAGCAAACAATCTACGGAAGTGCGCCACCTACACCAGCGACATCTGTGTGCGTTGTGAAAACTCCGCGTTCTCACAATATGACAAATAAAA
Organism: Stictocephala bisonia; assembly: GCA_035578905.1. Lineage (NCBI taxonomy): Eukaryota > Metazoa > Arthropoda > Insecta > Hemiptera > Membracidae > Stictocephala > Stictocephala bisonia. The sequence goes on along the minus strand of JAQJVL010000473.1, from coordinate 611,064 downwards.
TTTTTTATTGTTTGTTCGTTGGTATTTCTTCGTATTATATTTTTCTAATACTGCATAAATGCAATTTTTATTGTCAAGGGATGTTGTTAAAGCGATCCTTAATTTAAAGTAAATTTTAAACGTGGATGTGATCTGCACCATAGACTGGAAAACTACCATCGACACTCTCGATTACAAATCATCGACAAATTATTTGAGTTTTCGAGTATTGAACAGAGTAATCGCTTGGAATATAGGGTCTATTCAATATTTTTTGTTTTTGAGTAGTCATGTATTAAACACAAAAGAGATGAAGAAATTATGTAAGTAAAAACATAATACAATGTAAAATGTATATGTTTGAGAATATAAGTCACTATACTTCATTAAATGAATCTCCCGACTCCGACTTGACATGAGCATACACAGTGGCGTTTGGGTGAACCTCTGACTCGCGGCGTTTCAAGAGCACACTGCGTTTGACAATCTATAACAATGTATAATAGTCGTGTATGGAAGAGAACTGACTATCTGGCTTGTCAGTTAGCTGAAAACCAGACCAATAATACGTGGTTTGAATTCCACATAAAGCTGTAGATCCGTGGTTTGGATTCCACGTAAAGCTGTAGATCCGTGGTTCGGATTCCACGTAAAGCTGTAGATCCGTGGTTCGGATTCCACGTAAAGCTGTAGATCTCTTGGGTGCCCTTGCTATTGGATTAATCGACCTTGGCTAGTAACGATGACTACATACGTCCATATTTACTCATTCGCCACTTAATTTCGCCCTTATCTCGCACACAAACGTGTTCAAACTAGCAGGTTATTGGACAGGTTTAGATAAATAATTGAAACGTGACAACCACGCAAGGCATCAAGGCGTTGTTATGGTTATGGCTAGGCTGGCTATATAGGCTGCTAAGAAAGCGACCCACTGAAAGCACCTTTGCGAGAGAGATGCACTGAGTGGCGTGAGAAAGATACAGAACGAATCTTCCATCACTGTGTCATTCCATTTAAAAACTGTCTTGGCAACTACTAAGAAAGCGGTAGACCGCACCGTAGCAAGCCCCGCCCACTACGTAGTTACCAACAGTGACCGCTGACTGGTTTGATTAACACTATCGAATCAAGCGTAGATTAAATTAAACCATTACATAGTATTAAATAAAAATTATTAATTTAATAACAATAACATGATGAATGACAATGTAAATAATAAATATCAACCAAACTTATACAGTTTCATTATAGTTATTATTATTATTATTATTTTTAAATAAACGCTGTTGTGGAAATTGAACACATCAGGGTTGAAGCAATGAAAACACGTCTATATTCATAGATCTGTATTCATTGGTGGAAGTTAATCACGCACATGATGTACGGCAGCTGAGCGGTAGAACGATTCCCTCCGCTGCTGAGACCCATATATGCGCTAGATATATATATTTTTTTTTCTTTCCAGCTCAATTGTAATATCGTTCCTTAAAAGTCTGCAGAGGCTGTCGGCCATTTTGGTTTTAATCCCATAAGAACCATGTTATTTGCGAATCCATTTTTTTTTTTGTTTTTTTTTTTTTTATTTCGTGACCAAAAGTTGTGTATGAGGTGTCATTTTAAACTTTATCATATTGCGCTTTGCGTTTACTTTTGATATCTTGAATACATAGACTACTAGTTTTAAAAAAAATAGGTAAAAATAAAAACTTAAAATTAAGTATTTTTATATTTTGTTCTATAACGCTAATTAGTAATTCGCAAAGGAATTCCAACGCACAATTTCATTTTTTATCAAATGCAGTTTGTTTGAAAAATCCGTTATAAAATAACTGTTTAAAATAGATACGCGAGATCGTATGTCCAGTTTGAAAATAACATTGTTCTTATGGGATTAAAACCAACATGGCCGACAGCCTCTGTCTTGTTCTGTAAGAGCGCGCTGAAGTCGAGTCAGAAGATTCATTAAATAGACAATAAACAATGGTTTTCTTCTGCGCTAAGATGAAAACGGTCGACTGTTTTCATTCATAAACTGCACCTCCACGCTTTCCTCTCGTAGTAATTATAAATATTTCTCTCTGGAGATATTTATAGCCAGGCCGACACAGGTACTAAACATCGATTCTGTGTTTTGCTTCTCATTTAGCGTGTTACTTATACAATGTAAATAAATTATTATTACAGTATAATTAATGTTTTGTTGTTATTAACTTAACATCTTCGTGCATGCTAAATGATCTTGTTAGGATTTATTTGAATGCAATTTTTTAAATCCGCACTCAAAATTAAGTAAGAATAATGTGTTTTTAAAACGGTTCAATTATTATTAAACACAAGTAAACTGTGGTCTTAATTAAGGCCTTCATGCATTTGAGAAACTGTACAAACAAAAACGTTATTATCCTGGTAATCATATGAGGCCAACTGTTTTTACACTTTCTCTAAAATGCATGCTGTCCACACGTGATGCCAGGTATTAAAACATGATTTTAAACTACAACAAGTATATTTAATTAGTTTTAAACATTTTATTTCATCTAGAATGAAATGAAAGTTTTCCATACACTCATGACACATCGGTTCATCACATTTTTTACTAATTAATTAAAACATTAACAACTTAACTTTCATGCAGTCCACAATGCATTTTGGCCACACTTGATTCGGGGTTTCCTATACACAGACGATGCCATCATGCAGGCGAGGAACCATATTTAAAGGACAAAATTACAGCCTCAAATGCATGAAGGCCTCGCCTGGGGCCTTGTGAACTTACTAATATAACTTAAAAACCATTTGTGGTACTACAAAATAAAAGAGAAAATAACTGTGGTTTAACAGTTGAGAAATACAGTAATATTTTTCTTAGCTGAGTAGGCTCTTCAAGATTGTTGTCGGAAACTATAAAACACGTGAAAACTCATGTAACTTTCTGCAAAATAAAATTGCCACTAACAAAAGAGCAGTGCTGCTACCTATAGGATACAACACAAACCAACTCACCTGGACTAATGTGATGCCACAATGCAGTTTTTGTCTCAATTGAATTAAAACAAAAAAATATAGAAATTAAAATATTATGCACACGGTTGATGCCATTAAGAGTCTGCAGAGGCTGTTATTTGCGAATTCATATGTCTTCGTTACTTATTGACCAAAAGTTGTATATGAGGTGTCATTTTAAACGTTCTAATATTGCGCGTTGGGTTTGCTTTTTATATTTCGAATACATACGCCTAGTTTTGAAAAATGGGAGAAAATAAAAGCTTAAAACTAAATATTTTTTCTATAAACATAATTATGAATCCGCAAAGCAATCCCGACAGGCAATTTCATTCTTGATCAAATGCAATTAAAAAAAAAAAAGATCTGTTTAAAAATAACTGTTTAATTTGGATACGCGTGATTGTATGTCAGGCTTGAAAATAACATTGTTCTTATGGGATTAAAACCAACGTGGCCGACAACTTCCGACAGTCTCTGCAGACTCTTAAAATAGTTAGTCCTTTTAATTTATTTATTTGCTTAGTTATAATAATAAATACAATTACGTTAAAGTCTAACTCAATGTAATTGAAATTGCTGAATTCACTAATCACTGTCGCATTAAAAAATAAAAAACTCACTCGTACATCAAGTACTCAACTTACTGTACAAGTGTTCGCTTTATACTCGTATTAAAGTGTCCACTCCAAGAATTTTAAATAATAAAAGCACCATTTCGAAAATGGTAATTATATTATTACTATCAATATAAATTAACAAGTTTTTTTATAATTCCTTAGTCCGTTATATAAAATAAACACAGCCACAAGAAGTATCTAATTAATGTAGTATTGATATGTTTTCGACCAATAATTCTCCGAATATCGATATTCAGCAACGATACTATCGAAATACCGTCAATAAGTACATATCAGTATCAAATTAGTTATCGAAAGTAATATTTCAATTTGTTTAACGCTCCAATTATTTTTATAACATGATTTACTGTGGGAAAGTAACATTTTATTTTATTCTTATGGTAGTTTTTTTTTTAATACTGTATGGTTAATATTGTAACTATTGATACTGAACAATCTTTTAGGACGTTATTTCATATTCTGTACTATTCGATTATCGCGATTATTATCGGATCGAGAACTGTATTGGAACGTTCTTTACAACCACCAGCTGACTATTTTGTTCCTTCTTCGTCCCTCCAACCCGAAATTACTTTATCGAGGTAGCGGGTCGACTGATGGGGTTGTCACGGAAATCCAAACCTAGATTAGCCTACTCCAACAACAATCTAACAAGTTGCCCACAATGACTAAATCTGTAGATCCCACAACTGAAATGTATTTTGGATAATTAAGTATCTACTTTTAATTTTAGAGTGTTGAAAATAGCCACATCGTTACTAGTGGGGTAGTGCTGTAAGCCAGATACTTGGGAACACAGTGTTGTGGAGATTGTAAGCGATAGGTTCTATACTCGTCGTCTTAATACCGGCACGGCATCCACTCAATGGTTGCCATCAACGTGGACACTACTAGAGAAGTCTGGGGTGTCCATGTTGGTCGGTAGTCAATGTCCAGATGTTGTGTTGGTGATAGGAGTGCGTATAAATCTTGTCAGCTAGCTGAAAACTATACCAGTACTACATGGTTCGGATTTCACGTAAAGCTGTAGGTCACGTTCCACCCTCGTTCAACCTCATATCCACCCACATCTCTATGATCTAGTTCTCAGTGATTAATAATTTAATAATGAGTAAAACTATAATAATTGGTAATCAGAAATAAATATGATTAGGACTACATAATCGTTGTTGTACATCGTTTTGACTACGCAATAAGAGATAGGTAAAGATGTTACTATGTCACGATGGTAACTATGTGATACAGCCGCCAACATCGTCTTATGAAATATTTGAAGCGCTGCCAGCGCCAACTGACACCTAAAAAGAAAACAAAACTGGGTCGTCGATGTCGGTTATAACCAGCGCTATCTAAATTAGTTGTAACTTTGTAAGTCTTTGAGTTTTCATATAGAGATTGCTTATTGTTAACAAACCAGGAACTATTAGATATTCAATCTTATATCGTGTCTGCTTCTCAGGCGAAGCTGGAGTACAATAGAACCTCTTTAATCCGGCACGTTTAAGACGACGCTTTCCGGATTAAAGAAAATTCCGGACTATGGAGGTTATTTATAAAAATACAGAAGGTGTATAAACAATAACATAATTTGCACAACAACAATTTACTTTATGTATATATTATTTAAACATGGGTTATTTAAACAATATAAATCAATATATAAGTACAGAAGAAATATTAAAATGCATTTTGAAGTACAGTACATGATGAAATAAATTTTAATACAGTATGAAATACAGTACATTACTGTACTATAGTATTTGTGGTTTTCAGCAACAGCACTGGTAGATGGCTGGAAAAATATCTAATATCTATTTGCTTCTCACAACTATTTTTTTTTTTTTTTAGCTGTCGATTTGCTTACTTTACAATGTTCATTGTGAAGGCAATTCTGTAATTTGTGTCTATTGCCGTTGATGCCGGATTATAGACAATTCTGGACTATAAAATGCCGGATTAAGGAGCTTGTACTTTATTTGGCTGTTTATTATTATTATTTTTTTCTTTTTAATAAACACTGTTGTGGAAGTTGAACACTCGAGGGTGGAAGTTAGTCACACCCGTGATGTATGGCAGCTGAGTGGTGGAACGATTTCCTCCGCTGCTGAAACCTATTTATGCGCTAAATATAATTTCTGTCCAGCCTAATTTTAATATGGTCCCTTACCATTTCCAACATCCTTTAGTTCCAGCACATTCTGTAAAAGCGCGCTGTAGTCAAGTCGTAAGATTCGTTAAATAGACTCGTGGTCGATTTAATCTCTATAAAACCAACTTTAGAGGATACGTAGATACTTTAAGCCTAAGTTATCCAGTTTCTGACAAAATTATGTATTATATATATCATTTTATTGATATCGTAATTAAGAATGACGAATGCGCGGACATTATTAAAATAAAAAATATATTTTATTTTAAAAATTAGTTCAAATAAAAAAAACACCAGCAAATTGAAAAAAGTAAAATAAAAATATAACAACATATTAAGCATTTATTCAAGAATTTGGTCAAAATTTAAGTTGTTAAAACTAGCTAATTAACAGTTCTTAAGGTTTATTGGTGGAGCTATGTTTTTTATTTATATTAAAAAATTAATTTTTTTCCGGAGAATCGATTTGTGCTGGCCGGAAATCAGTAATGTCCAGTAATGTTGCCCCAACGTTACTTCACTTGACATATCATATGATATATTTCAAATTTTAACATGCTTTTAGGGAAAGTGCGACTAGAGTACTCTGAAACAGATTTTTCTAACGGGTTTGGGGGTTATTAAAAAAAAAAAAAGTGTATGAAATTAGAACGATAGTTATTGGTATATAAAAATAAGTAAAAGCATAATATTGAAATCTGATCTCAGAAAGCTCTAGACAGTTCATCCATTATTATTCATTCATTAAACGCTAATCGTCAAGATATGGGCGAATGAGTGTAGATAAACGAGTGTAGTTATTGTTACTAACTAAGGTCGACTGTTCCTCTGAAAGAACTATTTATTAATAGCTCAATAGCCAGGGCAACTAGGGGGCCTACAGCTTTACGTGGAATCCGAACCACGTAGTCAACTAACAGACAAGCATGACACTCAATTCTCTTCCCCTCACAACATCTGACTGAACCTCGACTACCATTCAACATGGACATTCCAGATTTCTCTAGTAGTGTCCAAGTAGATGACAACCATTGAGCGGACGCCGTGTCGGTATTGAGAGGACCGAGCATAGAGCATATCGCCTACAATCTCCTCAACATTTTGTCCTCAAGTAGCTGGGTTAGGCTACAGCACTGCGCTACCAGTGCCGACTTGTGTTCTCTAAAAAAGTCCAAGTTTAAGAGTGATTGTTAGTTCATAAATAAAGCTATAATCTTTATTAGAATTTAACATTGACTCTATGGAGAATGAAATTCTATGGTGGCAGGTGTAGTGGTCCCTTAGTAAAATTACTTTACGCATGGAATATACGTCAATCTAAACGGGGAAAATAAATGAGTTATCTATATGGATAGATTTACTTCAACAAAAGTAACAGAAACAATCGATTGCTACAACAAGTTCAGTTTCATGTCGGTTTGGTCCATCACTCGTCCAACTACCACTGACTTATCATCCAATTAAACTACCTCGCCAATCAATTTAACTACCCCGTGTCTTTCATCGCCAATCACTACTGTTTATCAACGGTATATCATGACATCTGAGTGATTAGGATTAACCATCGTGTTAATTATTTGCCAATACATCTATGATTATACTTTTATTAAACCCTTAGAAAATATGATTACATACGATATACAGTCGGGCTTAATTGTTTCACTTTATAAGTTAACTATTCGATACATACAATAATTAAATCAATGGATGACAACTTTAATGGAGCGTTTTATACTATCGATAGTACAAATTATAAATTTAGGTGACACTGATGTACGCATTTTGTTTAATTATGACATTTTAACTCGTTTTAAATAAAATAAATAATAAATAGACCTTTGTTCATATAAACAATCGCCTGATAATTTAATAATACAAATAAATGTATAATTATTTATAGAATGACTCATATGTGCCACATTTTATTAGTATTGTAATAAAACTGTTTGTTTCAGTCTCTAATCAAAAATTTTAAATTTAACTAATTCATTTACTGTATTATAGTATAACTCAAAATTAATTTTCAATCATTTTACAAAAACCTGTTCAATGGCAAATATTTTCCACCAATGAAAAACCAGTGATAGACCAGTGTTAAATTTAAACATCTTATTGATAATGAGTTTATTCTGGTAGTTTTAGGGATTAGTAAAAATTTACCTTTTTTTGAAAATGTTTATAAAACGTTGTTTTTCAGTATACTTTATAAAAAGCAAAATTGTTTAAATTTATTTTAAACGGCAAAAAATAAATATGTGGTCTGTATCTGTACACCAGCACGAATTCCGAGTAAAGACCGGGCCACGGTGCTTGGCGTGTATGAGAGGTAGTGAAAGCGAGATAGTGAATATCCCCCACCATACCTCTCCTACGTCTATTGTGTACAGTCTGTTCAAAATCTAGCCTTAGATATGATTTAGGTTGGTTGTTTTGTATATTTGCCGGATGGTGCTGGTGTGGACATGTCAACATGGTTTACATTGTTATAAAGATAAAACACTGGAATAAAAATTGAGATAGTTATAATAATAATTAAAATAATAGTACAATACTTATTTTATATTGTGACTTTACAATAACTTATTTGGTTACTTGCCACAAGAAAAATGTAAACAATAATTAAATAATAAAAACATATTTCTAGAAAAACACAAAAACAGTTGATTTTGTTCTATCCGAGATGTTGATTTTTAACGTGAATATACAACTGTCGTTGGAGAGGTAAATCCATTGATGCGCATGCTCGAACCAGACTACCAGCACCACGGTCATGGTCCTGCATGTAGTACAGTATATAACATATGGCTATTTCATATAGGCTAATACAGAGAGTAAATCTAATGATGTATCTTAGATTTACTCTTTACATAGATAGATACTCTTTACAGAAATCTAATGATGCGCTGAATGGGTGTCCAGTTGTCCATAGTTAGATGGCAGAGCCAGCACCGTTGTCAGTCCCTCTCGTTTTTCCCCTCAATATTCAAGGATAAACGTAGTAATTATTACTAAAGATTTATAGTGATATATTAGTTCTAATCTATTTTTAACGAAATGTTTCTTTGTACAGTAAACCTAACTATTGTGGAATATTTGAAATTGCGTCAGAAAAACTTATGCGCCAGAAAAATAGCAGTCCGTTAAATCCAAAATCCGTTAAATCTGGGTCCGTTAAATCCGAAGTCCGTTAAATCGGGGTCCGTTAAATCTATACATTTTTATACATAGTCGAGTCATGGTCAGAGGAAGATAAGGAGTTCAGAAGGTAGTGAAGAGTTAAAATGTTGTGGATTACGACAATGAATGTTGATGGATCATTTTAACATATATCTAACTACTGTAACGGAGTTGTCGTTGATCTGAATATTTCATGAATTTTATATGTTTCTCGGTTACGATTACAATGAGATTATCTTTGATTTAAAAAAAAATTGAATTCTGATTGAAAGCAACTATCTAGTCTAGTTTATTAACGTTGCTAATGTATAAGCTGTTGAGTTGTTGGCAATGATTTATTACTAGGTGTTATGTTAATCCTCGTGAATGTTAACGATGTTTAAATTTCAGTTACATTCATAGTTTATTATGTACAGTAACTACTGTATTACATAAACACAACTTGTAAAACTAAAAGCAGATGTAAAAATAAAAATCGTTCACAGTCATCTTTTTCTATTTATTATGAGATTTATAAAATAAGCCTGCATTATACGAGATCTCGTCAGTTGTAAGTTGTGGCCCATTTAGTCAAAAAATACTGTACTAATTTACTGCAATATTTATTTTTACAAAATTTGATACTGCCATGAGAAAATCTCAAACTTACTTGTTTTTGTTGTGTTTTTAATGTTTAAAAGTACACATTAAAAAAAATCTGTGGTAAGAATATTGTTTCTCAATCTTTCCAAAATATTATGTAATTATAATATAAAAATTAAAAATAAATAACTGAGCTGAGGAAGTCGTTGAAAATGTATTTATTTTAGGCGTATGTTAGTCGTACCGGTAATCACTTCTATCGGTAATCATCAATCGTATGGTTTAAGTTAATCAGCTATGAATTATTCAAATTTGGTAATGTTGCAACAAAACCCCTTGTTTAGCGACTTTCGTTGGTTCTATCGTAGGGCCTATTCTTAACCGCTTTATTTTTATCAAAATAATCGATATGTGCAATAACAGGAGATCTAAAAGCAGAAGACACGTTAAGGTAAAAGATTTTATTTAGCAAGGTGGATAAAGGGTAACAGCAAGAAAGAACCGAACAACCGGATCTAGAGAAAGAAAGAGAGCTCACTCGTTTGGACTCAAATAAGCTAACTTATCAAAGCAGCATTGTGTTTTTTTTTCCTTTTGCGTAGTCTAAAATTGTTTGTCATTAATAAATTGGTAAAAAGGTGAACCGCAACAACCTGGTCTAGTTGATGAAAGAGATCTCACTCATCTGGACACCAAGATTTACCGTCATATCAAAGCAGCGATGTTTTTGTTCTTCGCTTAGTGCGAATAAGAATAAACCTACGTAGCATTGTTATTATATATTTGTCGATGTTGACTCCGGTGGTATTGTGATCAAACCCACCGTCCAATGCCCCGCCACGCGCAGCGAGTGACTCACTTTACAGGCGCCGCGCCTGTCTTTTTATATTCACCGCGCTCCGCGGACCTATCTGCGGCATGTCTGCGTCCGCATTTAGAATGCCACGTCGACTATATTTACACCTCCACAATGCAGTTCGTTCTAGTTTTCTCTCCTGACATTTTGCCACCGGATACTGAAAACAAATATGTTTACTACTCTATTTACTAGGCGTGAAGTGAGATGGTTATTCTACTTATGTTTTTGTCAAAACTTGCCTTGAAAATGTTTTATGTTTAACGACAAAGTACTTAGAGCAAAAGAGGCAAAAAACGTCTTTTAATATAGTAGCCATCAGTTGAATAAAACAATTTACTTTATAGTTTTTTCCCAATGAGTTTCACTGTGTAAAATGGGAGCACTAAGGTTCACCAGCAAGTAATATTTGTTACTGTTTCCCATATGCTTTAGCATTGACAAAGTATTGTGATCGTAAAAAAAATTTTACAAGGTTGTCTAAAAATCCATTTTAGGGTCCCCTGAACCCAAAAAAGTGTTTTTCGAAAAAAATTGATGTCTGTGTGTACGTGCAGTTCGCTGTAGACCAAACGTATGGATACATTGTTATGAAATTTGTTATGTAGGTGTATTTAGCCAATATCTCAAGACAATTTTTTACTTTTTTAATTTAATTTATTTTTTATTTTTATAGGCAAAAACCTACAAAAATTGAATTTTCTCATACACGGCTCTAAAGATTTTGATTAAATTTTCAGGGAAGATGTAAATTACAATTTAAAATATTTTAGTAAAAACTGCATGTCTCTAACTTGACTAGTTTTTGAGTAATGGCAAAAGTACATATTTGGGAATCAAACTGATAATTTACAGAGTTTTTATTTTTTAGTGTTTGTGTGGGTGTTGTTTTTATGGGGGAAAGTTTGTGCCAATTCTTTGGAACCATTTATCTTTTACTCAAAACATCACTAACCCCACACATCCCACAGTACTTACTATAGTATTATTCAATATATTTTCGTATTTTTCTTTGTCAGTCTCCGCTCAAGTGCAGCTAGGCCTGGATCACAATATATAACCAGTCTATAAAAGATAGTGTTTGATGACAATCGAGTCAATAAAGATCAAAAGCAACCTTCAACTCGTATGTAACTTGTTGAAACAGCATTTACAAGTGTTTTTTTTAACAATCTGGTTGAGGACATTTAGTTAGTCTTGGAAGAGGATGTTCAGGTCTGGAAGTGGTGCAAATAGAGTATCTCACCAACAGCGACTGTTTATGACGCACAAAAAAATAATGCTGTTGTTAATTGACAATCACATGGTGAAACTACCAGTAAACCAGTTGCCGAGACTGTACACGTCAGTGAGGTTAATGTTTCTGCTGTCCTCTTGATGGACGTCTTTACAACATCCATATACTATAGTGCTGTTAACCATTCCCTGCTGCAGTATTGTCCTGTAAGAAATGTGAAAGTTTCATTAAAATTAAGTGTTTTGTTCTTATTTTATCAGTCTATTTGTAGGTACAGTATATCTGACAAAAATTCAGGATAGTGTGCATTAGAAATAATTGTAGTGTAGTGTAGAAATGACACTTCATACACAACGTTTGATCAATGAATAACGAAAAAATGTGAATTAACTAATAACATTGTTCTCATGGGATTAAAACCAACATGGCCGACAGGGTCTGCAGACTCCTAAGCACTTGAAGGCGGAAAAGTTAGTCACTCCCGTGAACTAAAGCAGCTCAGTGGTGGAACGATTCTCCTATACTGCTGGAACCCCTACATACACTAAAAATAACTCAAAAGTCACTTACTATCCAGCCTAAAGGCCCATTTAAATATAATTTTCTTTATTTACAACATCATCTTAATGTGGTGTTTTTAAAAAATGTCATGAACTACAAACTAATGTTTTAAAACAAAATTGTTTATAGACTTGTTACATAGTATAATCCTAGCGCAGGTTTTCAGATATCATCACTGCACATTCTTTGCTCTTCAAATGTGCACGCTTTACAGTCACCGTCACTGTAAATTACTGCTGAGACACAACGTTCTCTATGTGGTAGCAAATTACATGTAGATTATCGACTATAGAACCATCTTGTGTGGAAGATTATCAGCAACTAGAGATGGCAAATATTTTCAACGTCGAATTATCGATACATCGCAAACCAAATATCGATAACGATAATCTCGAAAGAAAAATCGTTATCGATATATCGTTATTCGATAATATCGGTAACCTATAAATCGAATTGTAAATAATTTATCTGTTTAAAATTATGCAATAACTCTTATGTCATGACCAAAAATACTCTAATTTGTTGTGTCACTATTTAGAATAGCCTACTAAATGTAAAAATTAAATATATTTATCTACATGAAACAAGTTGTGGTCTGTGGGGTTGAATGAAAAATATTCAAAATAAGAATAGTTATACATTTAATTATCTTGTTAATTATAATAGAATATTGTAATAAAATTGTTATTTTTGTTTTTCACGTTTAAAAATGTGATTAGGCTTCTTATAAACACTAAAACACAAATAAATTACTTCACTAACATACTTCCAATACTTCTCAAGTAAACAATTTAAAAATAAAAGTTTGGAAATCAATTTCCCACTTAACCTCACGTAAACAAACTAAAGTTACTTTATTATTTCAGTGCATGTTTTGTACGCACAAGAGGGCAATCCAAATGTTTTTTTTAGAATCGTGATGATTTTGAGGAGAGAGAATAATGTTAATATTTAGTGATATATCGGACCTAAATATCGATATGGCCGATATTATCGAAAGAAATATCGATACTAATATATCGATATATCGAAACATTTTTATCTATATTTCCGATATATCGATATATCGTTGCCATTCCTATCAGCACAGCTGCATTGTTCCGGGAAGTGTGACTAGACTTCTACGTAGTTAAATCATCATCTATATAATTGATCCATCAGCTGTTTCCATATACAAATGTACGACTCACCTGTTGACCCTGATACCGTTAAACTGTTACAAGGCCACTCGTAACCGTTGTGTAATTACTAGTAGTTGACTAACTGGCTGATCTGTAATAACAGTTATCGATTTATTGTTGGTTTTCTAGAACCGATAATGGCAATATCTTTAGAAGTAAAATGGTTTTTTAATGGTAAGTTTGTTTTAGACTTCCACCGCTTCAAAGGTTTTTAAAAATATCGATACATTTAAACAGGTATAACACTTCTGCCGTTTTCAGGAGTTACTTTTACTTCCTAGATAATATAATACAAATTTTTGTACTGCTTAACTAACTCATAGCAACGTAGAAACCCCTTAAAAAAGCACATGCTTATAGATCATCACATTCACTCGTGTAGGCCTACACTCATCACACTCATTCATAAACCGTATTCACCCATATTTTGACGATCGGCGTCTTAAGGATAATTAAATAAAAATAAAAGATTACGATAGAATTCTCAGAAAATAAAGTTGTTGAGAAAAAACTCTTTTGACTTTGTTTTTCCTTTAAACAATTTTTTAGTTGTACAAACTTTTTGCTTCACAAAGAGATGTTGAAAAAATGCCTCTTTAAGGGATAGGTCGATATGTCAGTAGGTCATATCTCAAAGCCCGATTGAAGCTGTCCTACTTCGGTCGCACAGTGAACACAGTTGTTCATATGGGAACACAAAACTCATTCAGTCATCGGTACGTCGACATCATGACGTATATATCGCAATCATTGATGGCACAATCGTTGGTAACAAGTTCCTTAGAACTGAGATCGGTCTTTATACCGGTTAGGTATCGATCATCGATAGTTGAACTCATTCAGTTATCGGTACGTCGACATCATGACGTATATATCGGTAACATTGATGGCACAATCGTTGGTAACAAGTTCCTTAGAACTGAGATCGGTCTTTATACCGGTTAGGTATCGATCATCGATAGTTGAACTCATTCAGTCATCGGTACGTCGACATCATGACGTATATATCGGTAACATTGATGGCACAATCGTTGATAACAAGTCTCTAAGAACTGAGATCGGTCTTTATACCGGTTAGGTATCGATCATCGATAGTTGAACTCATTCAGTCATCGGTACGTCGACATCATGACGTATATATCGGTAACATTGATGGCACAATCGTTGATAACAAGTTCCTTAGAACTGAGATAGGTCTCTATACCGAATAGGTATCGATCATCGATAGTCGAACTCATTCAGTCGTCGGTACGTCGACATCATGACATTTATATATATACTGTATATAGATTAAAACTCATCTTAATGGAACGCCACAATTAGCAAAATAATTCGAGAACTATTTTTGGTTGAAATTGAAATATAAAACAAGATGATGACAAAATATATTTATTTTCAAAATGAACAATAATTTACAATAAATTCAAACGAATACCCTACAACTGAGAATAGTGAGAATGTGTAAGAATGTTCCTCTTGGACCGAGAAGTGATCGACAGACAATTATTATAACAGTAATATCGTCCAAAAATAATTGTTATTTAAGACTAAACATATAATTGGTAAGTTTGGCAGTTGTCTTCATGAGCTAAAGGTTCTCAGTTCGATCTCAATCAAGTTAGCCTATAACAAATTTTGAAAGGGATCAGCTGATAACTAACGGCTGTTCATTTGAAATTGGGCAATTATGTTAAACTAGGGGACACCCCTGCACGCTTTGCATGCCAACCCCGACTCTCACTGCGCTCGATACACCTCAGCCTTCGGCCTCGGCATGTAACTATTCAATACAAAAATCGGTATATTAACAATATAACATTTCGGTACAGTATCTCACTCACACTAATTGCTTTGCCACCTATTTAGCCTATTTCAAGAGTGTTCATTTCATTTATTTTTGTTTAACAGCTGAAGATTAAACTCATAGTAAAATATTAAATAGTATAATGTCAAACATTCAAAATAGACATGTTCATTTATTTACAAAACAGCTGTTATTAATTTACTAAAATCAACCCAATGTTATCCTTATGGACCAATCTTTTAAGGGTGCTTTATACCCCTTAGGAGTACTTTATCAAGATGAAAATACTTTAGTTGTCCTATTTAAGTTCTAAAGAAACAGTGTACAAAATTTCAGCTCTCTACCTACATGGGAAGTTGGAGAATTAGTGATGAGTGAGTGAGTCAATCAGTGAGGGCTTTGCCTTTTATATATATAGATGTATGTATGTTTTCTTTTGTTTGTGTTAGTTTTTAAATATATCTGTTTGAATACAGATAAAAATCTTACATAAGTTTTTTATTTTTCGTAAAATGTGCCTTTTTATTGTAATTGATTTGATATACTTAAAAAAATGTATTTCATTTGTTAAACTATACCTGTGAAAACAATAAATAAATGTATTATTATTAATTAATTACACTTTCTAAAGAATAGTCTAGAATTAGTTTGTAAGAATGATTACATTCGTTCATCTACACCACAGTCATAACTCTCATTTGAATCCATAATCGCTCATATCTTGATGATCGGCGTCTCATTAAAAAAATAAATAAATAAAAATACAAGCTAAAAACATAACTAATATACACTTACTTAGCCTACTTGGTAAACAAGATTATTATATTATAAGAGAATAATATTATAAATACAGAAGTTTATATCTTATTTGTTAATCTCAGCAAATCAGCTTTAAAAAGCAGTATTTTATAAATCAAATGTAAATCAGCACACTTTTATCTCCAATATTATCTGTTACCACTATAAGCCATTTTCAGTATCAGCGTTTTCTTGACTCGATTCTTTTCAATTTCCACTTCTGTAAATTCTATTACACAATCTCACTCAACCTCTTTGAACTAACCCTCCAAAGGCAGACTTGTAAAACAGTAACATGGTAATTGTCGGTCAAGAGAGCCAAGAGTACCAACCTAATTCGGACGGGGGGGGGGGAATATTTCCCTGCTTTGATAGAAAATCGTGATAACTTAAAGAATGTACCTTGGGGTCTAACAGACCCCGTTGTGTCTATGGAGAACTACTTGGGGTCTAACAGACCCCGTGTGTCTACGGAGAGCTGATTCGTGTACATCCAGCTGTTAAGGTAGGTTACCATGAAGACGTATTACTGCGAGTGATTGTAGCCTTGTAATTAACACGGTGGTTCTCACCCACTCTCCCTAACAGACTGTGGATGAACCATTTCCCAGCCAAGATCACGTGATTCATTCCTCCAATCAAACTTTCTATCTCGGCCTAGTCAGACCCTTAGCTCCACATTTGGTCCTCCTTCGGGTCGCCTTACATGGAGAGGCAGGTTTAGACCCGTCCGGCTTGCCCTGCGTCTGTCCACCGCACAACAAAAACTCACTTTGTCAAAAGCAATAGACCATGATGGCAATCTTTTTGTCAAAACGCCTTTCATCTCTTTTTCTGCGAAACTGTTCCTTCCTAGAATTTATTGGATGACATTCTGTAATTCAGCCGACCAATTCAGCAAACTAATTCTACAAGCATTTGACCGTAAATCTACATGGTTACCAGATTATGTCCTTTTGATTTGTTGGGATTTTTTAATCGTTATGAAACTTTAAACTACGCTGCTATACTACATTTTCTGATTGTTTAAAAATTGACGCATACTGGCAAAATGGCACCTAATCAAAAGAAAAACTCACTGACACAAAGTAATAAAAGAGTTCTTCAGTTCATTTTCAAAGCATTCTTCCTTCTGTTCATCAGTGATACGTTTACTAGTCGTACACTGTATTTATGAAAGTAGCCAACTATATCTCTATTTTATTAATTTTTGAAGGAGAAAGATATAGTAGTTATTACCTCTAAAATTAAAATAAGCCAGCTGCTTTGGTTGGAATGCTTTGGAATGTCTAATGCACTTTGAAATGTCTTACATACTTTGGAATATCCATCGTACTTAGGAATATCAGAGCTACCTTGGGATGTCCAAGGTACTTTGGAATGTCAAACGTAATTTGGAATCTCAAACGTACTTTAGAATGTCAAACGTACTTTGGAATGTCCAACGTACTTTGGAATGTCAAACGTACTTTGGAATGCCCAACGTACTTTGGAATGTCAAACGTACTTTGGAATGTTTGATCTATTTTGGAATGCCCAACGTACTTTGGAATGTCAAACGTACTTCAGAGTGTGAATTTTCAATTTCTATTTCTCTACTGACACATTAGAACATATTACAGTTGTCCATGTCAATTACATTTATGATACAAACATACATAATCATAAAAAATTAATTAAAAAATCATAAGCATGAAAGAAAAGATAATAATAAACTGATTTATATCATGATGAAATTGTGAACCATCTGGCCTCAAAATGGGGCTCCCCGAGAGCTTCTTGAATGATGTAATAAACTTATTAAATCAAGTGGTATTTTAAAAGAATTTTAAGCAATTTCAAGCCACTTTGTGTTTTCGTATGGTGAGGAAGAGAATTGATTATTTTTGGTCCGAGGCAGAACTAAAACATTTTGATTTTTCATGTGTATTTTCAAAATCGTAAACTAATATTCAATCATTTTTAATTTCTTCACAAATAAATAAAAAAATTTTGAATATACACATTGGATTCACTTACTCACAAAAAAGTGAATCCAATCGTCTTCACTAAAAGGTTAGTTTAAATCGTCTTTACGCTTTTTCAAACGAGTTAAACTTACCTTTAATAAAGCTTCTAGTTCTGTAATGATCTGGTGTCTTTTGTGCAAATGGTTTAAACTTGTAAAATGGTTATCTACTGATAAATGGCGTGTATTAATTAGGTCTATTACTTCATCGAACTTTCTATTGATCTTGCCTACGTAACACGTCCTATCTCTTAATAGCGGATACTTCAACTACTATTTGCAATGGTTTTAATTGTTGAGTAGAGATTGAACTTGCATGTAGAGTGTGCAAGTTTAGTGAGATCACCTCCCCCCCTTCTTCCAGGCCGCTAAAATTTGCATAGGTGGAAACTGGAGTCAGCTCAGACGCACCAACTTCCTGGAATGTTGACACTTACCTTCCATGAGGTGTTACCCGGAAAATAATGAGTTATTAGAATTAGAGATTGTTTAATTTGAATAGATAAAAACAAGAAGTTGCAGGCGGTACGCATAGTAAATGACTGACCATAGAAACAAACAGACAGTCCAAGCCAGTGAATTTACCGTAGACACGTGCCTGTGCTACTATCTATCGGTAATTGATCTCAAACAAGCACTCGGACGACTGTTTTGTGTACTATTAGCTCAGCTATTAGTCACTTCAGCGCGTGCTGGAGAGAGACGGAGAGAGGGTTAATGGAGTTATAGAGACCGCTGGCGCTACCTGTGAAGACCGAACATGAACTAATTTCACCGACAAGGATAATCAGCTCCCACGGGACCCTCTTGAGTGCGAGCCTTCTTGTTTATATAGTCCATGATACAAAATAACAGATCATCTCTAAATAACATCTAATACGTGTTTGCCTCAACCCAGTGCTGACCACAGAGAAAGGAAGAAACAAAGCCGCAGTGAGCGCCTAAGAGGTAGTTACAAATTTATGTACGGGACATCTTGGGGAACTAAAAATGGAGGGAATGATGTGTGCATTGCAAGCTGGAGAAACAACTTCTCGACTCACATTAAGCGCTTTATTGAGACCGCTGTTGTATTTCTTCTCTGTGGTTGAATGCCTGGCAACAAAATGTACTGATGCATGTTTTCTTCCGATAATTAGATTTTTCGTTTTATATTTTAGCAGTTCAACGGAAAGTATGAAAAATAACAAGAAACTCGAGATCTTGTCAGTTGAAAACACCACAGCTAACGTACAATATTCCATCAACCCTTATAATTTTCATGTCACTTCACCAGTAGTGTTTTTAAATGTTGTATCAACATCGTGTTTGGTGTCATTTTTTCTAGAATATTTCAAATGTAAGTAAAAATATGGAAATATTTTTGAGTTTGATAAAAAAAGTCCTATCCCGTTATGTATCGTCTGTGCACCAATACCTTTCATGAAAAGAATGGAGCTCGTAATAGATTTTGAAATTTATATATATTTGTGTGCAAGAAAGTTTTATGATGAAGAATTTTCATTTCATATTGTGTTATACATTTTTATTGTAATTTTTTATATTTTGATAGACTACACGTAGAGAGCTCTTGGCAACATCGAGCGTCAAAACTTCACCCCAGCGCCACCAAGCGCGCTCAAGTCAAGTTTCATTGGTATAGCGTTTTTGTGGACGCCACCTTTCTGTATCATCATTGTCTTTCTTGGCAAGGTTGAGGATGGTGGTACATTAATCTCTAAAATGACTGAACTCGAACGGGAAGGTTCTGAGAAGGTGACGAAAAACGTGACCTAGGCCCGTGAGTCTTCTGGGACTTTCCCATTGGTGGTACAGGTGTGTCATGTTGCCAGTAGTAACTTTGGTGAACTTTATAATGACCTTGATCGAAAGGTTTACTCAATCGGCTACTTATATTTCTTCAGAGAAAAATCCTTTGACGCGTCATTTAGCTCTCTAGATCGACTGTTTTACACCAAGTGTCAAAGGCTATCAAATGAACCGCCTGGTTGCATAACTACTGTAGTCGTCTGTGAGTCAATCACATGTCAAGATCTTTTATTCCACCTTTTAACGGGATTGAATTTTTAAAATAAAAACTGACCCCTACAAGGCATGTGCAGTCGGAGATATCCAACGACTTTACAAGTTGCAAATTTAGCAACTGAACTGTGAGCTTCAATATTCAATATGGTAGATTTTCAAATTACAAGAACCAAATGGTTTTATGTTTTAAGAGTCTGCAGAGGCCATGTTGGTTTTAACCCCATAAGAATAATGTTATTTTCTAACCAGACATACGACCACGCGTATCCAAATCAAACAGTTATTTTTAAACGGATTTTTCCGATTTAATTGCACCTTATCAAGGACTAAATTTCGCGTTAGAATTTCTTTGCGAATTTCTAATTAGTGTTATAGAAAAATATTTTAAACATGTTTAATTTAAAGTTTTTTTTTCACCAAATTTTCAAAATATCAAAAGCAAACCCACTGCGCAATATGATAACGTTTAAAATGACACCTCATACACAACTTTTGGTCAACAAATAACGAAAAATATCGATTCGCAAATAACATTGTTCTTAAGGGATTATAACCAACATGGCCGACAGCCTTTCTATACTCTTTAAGTGTGTATTGTTTCTTTGCGTTTTGTGTAAGTTATGTGCCATACATGTTGGTTATTATAATTGATTGCTTTGGGCCTTTTTGTATGTTACTTTCTAGCTTTATTATTTTTTTAGTATACGTATTATAAAGAACAGATTGTACAATATGTTGGGGTTCCCGTACCCTGAATGCCACAAATGTTCACAAGAACATAGCATGTCAAATAGTGTATTATTATGGTAAATAAATTAGTTTATTGTATTAATAGCTATTTATGTCATGTTAGTACTGAAAACAGAATAATCATAACGGTAGACAGTTGGGCTTTAAATGTTGATTGTAAATGTACATAATTCCAATTGTGTTGCACATAATAATTATTGGTGCAAAAATAGTTATTATAACTAAAATATATATTTGAAACATTTTCTTCTGTACCACTCGTAACAATTAACGCCCTATGTCTGGCGTTTTGCAACAGTTAGATATCGTTGTGTGTTGATTGTGGATGGCCGATTACTGTGTATACCACACCTTCATAC